>JAJHZJ010000862.1:1790164-1867385 GCA_023548195.1 Bettongia penicillata ogilbyi | reverse complement strand
AATTTTCTGTGACCTCAGAGTCAGTGCTCTTTCCAGTATACTACACTGCCTCTAAGGGGAAAATTCTTATTTTATTGGTGACTCCTATGATGTTCATCTCCTTTTATCTCTATATCTAGCCTGGATTTTCTGATTTGAGTAGAAGGGGTCCTGAGTAACTCAACCCAGTTCCTGGGACCAAATCCCCATAGCTTTCCTAGGTCTCTGACACTTGCCACCTAGGAAATTAGCCTTCCCTTTCTAGTTTTCACTACCAAAGTGAATCATGTCCATCACTTGCTGTGTTGACATTCTTTCTGTAGGAAGGGCATTAGGACACTGGTCACTGAATCATTCCTATGCTAGGGAGAAGCTTGTTATCAGTAAAAGAACTCTACAATTTCCCAAAGGCAATTCAGTCCATTTTCTTCCTCTTGTTCAATTCTGGACCAAGATCATTGTGCATACATGGGCTCTGATTAATATATATGTACTGAGAGTCAAGTTCTATGCATTATCCATCCAACTACATTTCATAGTCTTGATAGGGAGTCAGTGTGTGTGTGTGTGTGTGTGTGTGTGTGTGTGTAGTTAGCTTGAACTATTTTGAGTGACTATGGATCTCCTCCAGAAGGCTCTGCAACATTCTGGGGCTTGATACAATCAGAGAGATCTGCTTCTGAAAAAAACCATCTGAAGGAGAAAACACCACTTATAGGAGAATCCCTCATGCATTTGAACTCTGAACTGGGCATCCTCCATGACTGGGTTGAGTATACATCTTTCTGTTTTGTCCCTCGTTTAGTATTAATAATCATATGGATTTCAAATCAAGTCATCTCTTTTCTTACTTTGTTTTGCTGTTCTGTTGTTTCAAACTTTTTTCACTTTTTGTGACCTTGTCTGGGCTTTTCTTTGTAAAGACACTGGAGTGGTTTGTCATTTCCTTCTCCAGCTTATTTTGCAGATAAGGAAACAGAGACAAACTGAGTGAAGAACTTGCCCAGGATCACAACAATATTGTCCAACTCTGGATTTGAACTCAGGTCTTGTTGACTCCAGCTCTAACCACTGCTCCACCTAGCTGCTCTTAAATCTTTCCAGTCATCTGCTATAATTTTAAAATATGCATGGGAGAAACTTTGTCCAAGGAAAGTCTTTAAAGGAGAAGTTTACTGAATCAAATGCTCTTTTTTTTATAATCAATAAACACAATGAGGTGTATTCTCAGCATCTCTCAGTGAAATGTGTGACTGTAAAGATGTGATTGGCTAAAGAATACCATTTATGGAAGCCTGCCCAGTCCCCTTCTCAAATTTTTATCAAGGATGCCTTTGATGTCTGTGTAAATTATCTCATCAAATTTTGTAGAGATAGGAGAGTAGTCTTATAGATCAGTAGTTCTTGATACTGTTTTCAGTAACTCAGTGTTTGTTTGAGATTTTTTTTAAACATTTAGGATTCCCTCTGCTTTTAGGTATCTTGAGAATTTATCATTAAAAAATGACCAAAATCATGTTTTGTCTATGACTTCCTCTTTATATATTTGTGGTACAGTGGAAAGAGGGCTGTCTTTAGAATCAGGAGTCCTGGGTTTGAATCCCGCCTCCACTACTTACTATTTCTGTGACCTGGGTGAGTCACTTAACCTCTCTGGACTCAGTTTCCCCTTATGTAAAATGAGAGTTGGACTAGATTGTCTTTGAAGACCTTCCTAGCTCCAAATCTATAATTCGATCTTTGTTTTTCTTTATCCCCATTTTCCACTAACTCATCCAGCACCACAGGTACCATGATGTGAGAGTCTAAATATGGTGGTGCCACTATCATTTGAGGAAGAGTTTGTTAAAAAAATTCTTTAGAGATCCTTTTCATTTTTAATCTGTTTGACTTCTTCCTTCCACTTCCATATTTTAATGATCTAGTTTAGTTGTATCTGTCATCAAACTTTTTGTAAACTTGTTTTATCTTTCATTGCTAATCTCCATTTTATTAGGTGACCTCCCATGTGGTCTTCTACCTGTTGCTTTCATAAGATTTTACAAATGTGCCGGTGTTCTAAACCGATGTTTCCCGTGGCTGCCATAGCTCTCTGTTTTAGCAAGCTAGATACTTCCTGGTCTGATTTTTTCAGTCTCCTTATTATGGCCGCTGGTTTACTTTGCAGACATCTCCACATTATGATGACTGCACCCTGTTCATCATCCTCCTCTCCCCTCCAACCAGAACCTTGGGTTCTGGGGATGCTTGGTCCTCAGAAGTAAGCAGTGGACTTTCCTATATGTCTCCATACCATGTCACCACTTGTGCCACCTCCTTTCTTAATGTACTACATCCTCCATTAGAATATCTCTATTTGTCTGTCTATTTATCTGTCTGTCTGTCTATCTCTGTCTGTCTCTCTGTCAATCTATCTATCTTCTTGAGTGAAGAGGCTGTCTTTATTGCTGGTATTTGTATCCTCTTAGCATTTGGCACAGTGCCTGGCATATAAGTTCTTAATAAATGCCTTTTCTTTGTTTCTTTTTTTCTTTCCTTCCTTCCTTTCTTTTTCTTCCTTTCATGTATCACTTATTTATCCATCTATCTGTCTATTCTCTTTCTCTCCCTCCCTCTTCCCCTCCTTCCCTTCCTCCTTCCTCCTTCTCCTTCTTCTCCATCTCCTCCTTCTTCTCCTCTTCCTCCTCCACCTCTTCTTTCTCCCTCTCTCTCTCCCTTATCAACAGCTTGTTTAAATACCTGGGGCTGGAGTTACCTCAATTATGTACCATATTTTATCATTTCTATTCTTTTTTTCCACTTAATAGTATTTTATTTTTTCCAATGACTTGAAAAGATAGTTTCCAACATTCACTTTTATAAGAATTTGAGTTCCAAAATTTTTTCTCCCTCCCTCCTTTCCCTTCTCCCTCCCCAAGACAGCATGCAATATGATAAAGGCTACATATATATATGTATATATACATGTACAATCATATTAAATATATTTCCACATTAGTCGTATTGTGAAAGAAGAATCAGAACAAAAGGGAAAAAGCATGAAAAAGAAAAAAATCAACCAAACAAAAAAGAAAATAGTGTGCTTCAATCTACGTTCAGACTCCAAGTTCTTTCTCTGGATGTGGATAACATTTTTCATCATGAGTCTTTTGGAATTGTGTTAGCATTATATTGCTGAGAGGAGCTAAGTCTGTCAAAGCTGGTCATCACACAGTATTGCTGTTTCTGTATACAGCGTTCTACGGGTTCCTCTCACTTCCCTCAGCATCAGTTTATGTAAGTCGTTCCAGGTTTTTCTGAAATCCACTTGCTCATCATTTCTTATATATAGCACAAGAGTATTCCATAAATTTATATACCAAAACTTGTTCAACCATTCCCCAATTGATGAACATCCCCTCAATTTCCACACAAAAATAGCTGTTATAAATATTTTTGTACATGTGGGTCTTTCCCCCTTTTTAAAGATCTCTTTGGGATACAGACCTAGTAGTGCTATTGTTGGATCAAAAGGTATACACGGTTTTATTGCCCTTTGGGTAGTTACAAATTGCTTTTCAGAATGGTTGGATCAGTTCACAACTCCACCAACAATGCATTGGTGTTCTAATCTCCAACATCTCCAACATTTGTCATTTTCCTTTGCTGTCACATTAGCCAATCTGATGAGTGAGGGAGTACTACAGAGTTGTTTTAATTTGCATTTCTCTAATCAATAATGATTAAGAGTGTTTTTTATATGATTATAGATAGCTTTAATTTCTTCATCTGAAAACTGCCTATTCATTTCCTTTTACTATTTATCAACAGATGAATGATTTATATTTTTATAAATTTGACTCAGTTCTCTATATATTTTACAAGTGAGTATCAGAGACACTGGTTGTAAAAATTGTTTCCCAGTTTTCTACTTCCTTTCTAATCTTTGTTGTTTCAGCTTTGTTGTGCAAAACCTTTTCAATTTAATGTAATCAAAAGTATCCAGTTTGCATTTCATAATATTTTCTATCCCCTTGTTTGGTCATAAACTTTTCCCTTCACCATATCATTTTATTCTTTCTTCTAATTTGATATTAATTTCTAACAAATCAGATTTTTTTGTTCACAAAGAACTAACTAAAAATGACTCCTACGTTGTCCATCAAAATCCAATCAATTTCAATTTGTATTGTTGCTTGCCACGTCCAGGGTCTCGTGACTTTCTTCTTGAAGGAAATATTTATGATATATAAGCATATGTCTTTTGTAAAAATCTATACACCTTTGGATTACCTCAGTTACTACTCCTAAACTATTTTCCAACATATTTTCCCAATTTTCTCCTATGACCTCCATAGAGAAGTCACTGTGAAATTTTAAAATATATGTTGATTTAATTTGGAGGGTCTTATCAAGGTTTTCTTAGAACTTTTTTACCTCCTTGTGCTCTGTCACAGATGTTGGCTCATGGGCAATAATTATTTTAATGATAGTCTTATTGAACATGCATTTCATCTGTGCCCAAAGGCATAGATGACAAATTGCGCATAGTCTTTGATCTAGCAATGCTACTACTAGATCTGTATCCCAAGGAGATTTTTTTTTAAAAGGGAAAAGGACCTATATATACAAAAATATTTAAAACAGCTATTTTTATGGTGACAAAGAATTGGAAATTGAGGGGATGCTTACAAATTGGGGAATGGCTGAACAAGTTATGGTATATGATTGTGATGGAATACTATTGTGCTATAAGAAATAAAAATCAGGAGGGTTTCAGAAAAACCTGGAGAGTCTTAAATAAACTGATACAAAGTGAAATGAGCAAAACCAGGAGAACATTTTACACAGTAATAGCATGTAAGATGATCAGCTGTAAATGATTGATCAGAAGGTCAATACGATAGTTCAAGACAATTCCAAAGGACTTATGATGAAAAATGGCATTCCTCCTCCAGAAAAAGAACTAACGGGTCTGAGTGCAGATCAATGCACACTTTCAAAAGCTTTTAAAATTTTTTCTTGGTTTTTTTTTTTTTTTTTTTTAGGGAGGGGAGTATTTCCCCACAGCATGACTAATATAGAAACATGTTTTGCATGACTACACATTTATAACCTATATAAAACTGCTTTCCTTCTCAATGAGCAAGAAGAGGGTGGAGGGTGAGAGACTTTGGAACCCAAAATGAGAAAAAAATACTAAAAATAGTTATTATATGTAATTAGAAAAAAAGATCTTTAAAAATTGCATTTCATTTGTTTTTGTTCAGTTGTTTTAGTCATGTCTGACTGTTTGTGACCCCATTTGAGGTTTTCTTGGAAAAGATACTGGAGTAGTTTGCCATTTCCTTCTCCAGCTCATTTTACAGGTGAGAAAACTGAGTCCAATAATGTTAAAGGACTTGCCCAGGGTCACACAGCTAATAAGTCTCTGAGGCTGAATTTGAACTCAGGAAAATGAGTCTTCCTGATTCCAGACCTGGTGCTCTTTCCACTGTTCCACTTTGCTACGTTTCATTAATCCTTCAATATGATATGATCCAGTGTCATGCCTTTGAACACAGGATACAGCTAAACTCCTGGTAGAACAATTCTTCCATTTAGTTGTAACTTCTCTTTGTTACCTGGTTTCACTTGTGGAAAGAATATTAGTATTGATAAGACTCACTTCTACCAGCAGTATGTTGTCTTCTCAGTTACTTGGATGAGGATCTTACAATTAGAGAGCCAATAGCCGTTAATACTTAAAGATAGCATGTGACTCTTAGCACCGTCTGCTCCTTTTCCAGTACTCTCCTGCCCCCTTTGACGCAGTGGAAAGGGCCTGCACAGAACTGAAGAGCATTGTATATTTTTCTTTGTTCTCTGGGTTGCCATGACCAAAGAATTCATCACTAAGTAACCAGCAGCTGCTGTTGTACTTTGCTAAGCTGGTCCTTGGAGAGCAGGAACAATTTGTTGCCAAGGCCACCCTCCTAGACTTTCCATCATGATAGATCCTGCTGGTGCTTGGGCTCCAGTGATCGAGCCTCTGAGAACACATTGTCACCTCTATGTTACGATGCTGTATTAGAGTAAGATTTTGTGGAGACTCTGCTGCCAGCAAGGCCCTAATAAATATTTGGAATTGAATAGTGGAAACACTGCATTCTCTGCCTTGTGAAAAGGGAAAAATAGGCCTATGTGGTGATCCTTAAAAGGCATCAGGGTCCCCATACTCCATGATAAGATGTTGGGGGAGAACTTTGTAGATTACAGATGTTTCAATGCTACAGAATGCCAACTATTGCTACTACTACCACCATCTTCTATAATATAGACAACTGAAACCAACCCATGTAGGGCAAGAATCCCAAAGACCATTCAATCAATTAAATATTTATTAAGCGCTTACCCTATGTCAAGTACTATGCTAAAGATTGGGCATACAAAGAGAAAGCAAAAGAATCTCTACCCTGAAGGAGCTCATATTTTAGTGGAAGAGACAATGTATACACACACACACACACACACATACATATGTACACATATATGTATATACCCACACGCATATATATGATTATTGCATTATATCTAACATATTTTTACATATAGAATACATATTACATACTATTAGAAATACTGGTTTCTCCACCGTTTGAAGTGGGGAGATACATGTATTTATATACACATACATATGTGTGTACATACATATACTTACATATACACACATATATACATATGCATGCACATATACACATGCATACACACACACACACACAAACAGGTTCGTATAGGATAGACAGTAGACAAAAGGTAGCCTTAAAGAGGAAGGTATTTTTAAGGGAGAACAATAATATCTGATGCCATCCTTTAATCTCATCAGTATGCAATGAACATCACAAGATCTCTAATCTTCTTTGTCTATTGAAGGCTTACACACTCCACCCCACACTAGAATGTCATCTCCTTCGGGAAGTCTTCTCTAACCCTAATGCCCCAAGTCAGTAATGACTTTCCCTGCCTTAGATTTCACATAGTGCTTTGAGGTCTCCCAGTGCATCCTGGGCCATCTCCAGTTGTCCTGATGCATATCAGGCCATTGCACCCAGGGGACTCTGGAGGAGAAAGTGAGGCTGGTGACCTGTACAGCCCTCGCTCACTCAAATCAAAGTCAAGTGCAAGTCATATCATCATTTCTCTGATGGCATGGTCTTCAGCAACGAAGGATGAGGACAAGATATTTCCTTGGGACAACTTTGTTGAGTGAGTATTAGAAAAGGGGAGAAAAAATATCATACAGAATTGTGTGCCAAAATAGAGTTAGGAAGTTTAAAAAGATTCTCATAGCTTTGTATGCCAGAGAGTCACGTTAGGTTAGTTCAGCCTCTTATGGGAAACCTTTCCTAGTATCACTAGGGGTCAGGGTTCTTCTTTCTCCAATGATCTATATAGATTATATATATTATATTACATATAATCTGCAGAATATAACGTCTTTGAAGGCAATTACTAATTTGCTTTGTCTTTGTATCTCCAGTGATTAGAATAATATTTTTCCATAGAAAGATCCTTAGTTTTCTTTCATAAATTAAAAATGAAATAAATACAATTTAAAAAATCCATACAAAGAGCTTAAAAATGCTTGCAGAATAATTTTGTGAATTACTTTGTATTATAGCTGTCTGTGTGAAGCACGTATCATCTGCTTACAGGAATGTAAACTTAATCAGGGCACAGATTGCATTTAATTTAGACTTGGCATCTATACCAATGCCCAGAACTGGTCTCTGGATGCGGTTAAGAGCTTTAATACATGTATTAAATTTACTTGTTAGAAAAATTCACCTTCAAGGTAGTTCAGCTCAATCAGAACAAGTAATGAGCTAAAGTCAATAAGAAATATTATTAATATGGAATAGAACACCCTTTCCTTGGAATTTAGAAAGTTTTCAAAGGTTTTTGCATAAAAAAATTATAATGTGAGGTTGAGCTAGAGAAATGACATTTCTTTATGATCCCAGGAATAAGGAGGCCTCTCTGCCACTAATTCTTTGTGTGATCTTGAACAAGTTACTTACCCTGTGTCAGTTTCCTCAACTGTAAAATAAGGGACTTGAACCAGACAATGTGTAAAGTCCTTTCTATGTTCTTAAAAACTAAATTCTAGACCTTAATGCTTTATGGACAAAATGGTTGCTGCCTGCTTATCCAATTGCTTGAAATCTTTTCTGATAGCACCTTAAGTTCATTGTGTTCCCTGAGAATTATCCCCAGGTATATGAGCTATGTTTTCTGACCAAAAAATTATGGGCTTTTAGGTTGAACATTCTTCCATTCAGAAACCACAAAGTAGGGGTTTTTATACTTTTCTCTCTCCTCCTGCTTTTTTTTAATTTTTAACATCCAAAGGATTTAGGAAAAGGCCTAAATTATCCCAAATCTTTCTCTTTCTCATGAATTTAGTCACTAAGGTAAACACGGTTAATTTAGGAATTCTTGTTCTATAATCAGCCCCTAATGTTGTTTTCTTACTACTCTAGGGCATATGAACTAACCAGTTATTCGAGTATTTATCAAGGCCCAGCCAATCAGTCAATCAGTTGATCAATTAACATTACTAAGCACCTACTTATAGTCAGGCACCGTGCTAGCCACTGAGGACGCAAGGACAAAGAATGAAACAATCCCTACTTGCAGTATACTTACATTCTAATGGGGGAGATGCCAAGTACACATGAAAATATATACATAGCATAAATATAAAGAGAGACTACAAAGTAGAATGGAAGAGAGAGTACTAGGAAACGAGGGCTTCACAAAAGACTTCATGCAGAAGCTGGAGCTTGAGCTGTGTCTTGGAGGAAGAGACAGCTCTGAGGTGGAACTGAGAAAAGAGTGCACTCCAGAGATCTGGGATGGCCAGGGCAAAGGTACAGAGAAGGGAAATGAAGGGATGTGTGTGAGGACAGAAAAAAGGTCGTTTTGACTGTATTGCTGAGTATAGGTGGAAAATTTTGTTCAGTGAGGCTGGAAAGATAGTGTAAGACTTTAAAGCAAAATGGAGAAGTTTACATTTTATCATCCCAATGTTCTTGGCATCTACCCTCTCCAGGCTTAGGTTAAGTGATTCATTTGAAGGAAATCCACTTTTGCTTTTTGAGAAAATGGTTAAGGTTTAATTTTTCTCAGCTAGTAGTAAGCTGTTAGGAACTTTGGGAAGTTCCTAGGAAGTTTAAGAATTTGGGGGTCCTCTAGAGGTTCATATAGAAAGAACAAGGTGCTTAATGTAACAGGGATAGAGGATGAGAAGGGAAAAACAGGACCCTGAAGCACTTTGCTTCAATTGCTTATATGATGAAAAACCACTGTATTTTCTACTCTTGCTCTGTTAGTTTTGGTTTTCTGCCTGTATGGTTCTCAATCTCTCAGTTTCTCCTTCATTTTTCTTTCTCCCCATCTCTCCTGTTCAATGGGGCTGGGGTCTTCTGCTGTATACAGAGCAATCCTGAGTGAGAAGGGAGCAGGACCTGAGAAAGGAAAAGAGAAGGGTATCCTAATGCATATTCTAGCCTGTGGGTTGTACTAAGCATGAGTTTTTCTTTTTCCTTTTTTCTTTTTTAAATTTATTTATTTAAGTTTTCAACATTCTTTTCCACAAAGTTTTGGGTTCCAAATTTTATCCCCATTTCTCCCCTCCCCTCACCCCAAAACACCGAGCATTCTAATTACCCCTATCACCAATCTGCCCCCATGTGGCTCTGCTCAGCGTCTGGTGCAACCGATGTTTCCCATGGGCCTTTCAGGTCACCCTGGGCTGGAAATCTCATCCTCTGTTGTTCTCCACTTCTACTGCTCCAAAATTTGTTGAGAGTCCCTCTCTACAGGTATTTTATGGGCTGTGTGGGGGCAGCCCCCATATGTGTGTCTTTCTACTCTGCCATCTTGGCTCCGCGTCCCCCCCCACCCCCCAAGCATGAATTTTTCCAAAGCTAGACTCCCAGATGAAAGGCAAAGAGACTAGGAACAAATTGGTTGCCAAAGCCTGGGTGGGTGAGGTAGGGCCAGGGAACTGAGGAATGAAGTCTTTCCATTTTCCTAATACCTGGGCATTGCCTTGAATAGAAACAGTACATTTTTAGTTCATGATTTTTCCTCCTTGGATGCTTGGGAACTCTGGGAGAGGAGTTGGCTCAGTTCAGATACCGCTTTGGAAGGAAGGGCCTGCTGGGAAGCAGTGTGCCCCAGAGTTGCAAATAATTTCCTGGCAACAGCTGTCTCCTCTGCTCTGCCAATGATTGCTTAGAGGGAAGGAGCAAGGGATAAAAGGAGAAAGAGAGAGGTGGGGAGAGAGAGAGAGAAAGAGAGGGAGGGAGAGAGAGAGAGAGAGAGGGAGAGAGAGAGAGAGGGAGGGAGAGAGAGAGAGAGAGAGAGAGAGAGACAGACAGAGAGAGAGAGAGAGAGGGAGGGAGGGGAGGGAGGAGAGAGAGAGAGAGAGAGAGAGACAGACAGACAGACAGAGAGAGAGAGGGAGGGAGGGAGAGAGAGAGACAGAGAGACAGAGAGACAGAGAGAGACAGAGAGAGACAGAGAGACAGAGACAGAGACAGAGACAGAGAGAGAGACAGAGACAGAGACAGAGAGAGAGAGACAGACTGAGAGAGACAGAGAGACATAGAGAGAACTCCAAAAAATCTGTCTCTGCCAAGGCCAGGTAATTTTGTCTTTGGTGAAGGCCAGAGAGTAAACTTTTAAGAAGGTAATTGGGTGAAACAGTGAGGAGCAGTGGATGGAGAGCTAACCTCAGAGTCTAGAAGACTAGAATTTGAGTCTTACCCTGACACACACTTGGCTAAGTGACCAGTTAACCTCTCAGGGTCTCTAAGACTGTAAGTTACAGAAGTGCTGACTTGGACTGGGAGGGGAATCTCCCCCTGGGAGTGCTCTATAACAGTGAAATCACAAATGCCAACCGCAAACTAAAACAAAAGGGAAACAATAGAAAATGTGGATCCTAAGAAGGAAACAAAGCACTAGCCTAATATTAGCCATATTCCTTTGTTGGCTTGGTGGGATAGGCTGGTAACACTGCTAGGGGAGGAGGCTGGAGATGGTCAGGTCACATTAATCACTCTGCAATGGCCTCTGCTGATGAATTAGAGTACTAATTTTTATTCAGAAGGGGAATTTAAAACAGGAGAACTTTCCTTTGAAGTTGCCCTATGCCACAAGATAATCCTAGAATATGAAAGTTGGGAGGGACCTTTAAGATTTATCTCTTCATTTAATGCATGCAGAAAACATGAGGGATTTGGGGAGAGGATGTTATTTACCCAAGATTCCTTGACATATTGACTATAGAGTACTGACCTCAGAACAAGAAAGGCAGGCTCAAGTCTCACTTCTTGACACATGCTGTCTGTGTGACCCTAGGCAAGTCACTTAACCACTGAGTGTTTTAAGTAAGTAGTAGAGAAAAAGCTGCCTTTCACTGGTAAAGGGAATTTTCTCACCTGGGAGCTCCCTATGCCAATGAAATTACAGATTCACTCCCTAGCCCTGCTCAACTAGTTAGTGCTAGAGCTGAAATCTTTGAGAGTCAATGTGCTATAGAGGAGAGGAGGCTGTATAGCTCGGTATAACCCAGGTCTCCTGACTGGTAATGGCATCACCAATGAGCTTAGGACTCAACAGTGAATCATTCAGTTCACACCTCATCTCACCTGCAATACCATGCCACTAATATTCTGGCTTAAAACAGAGTCAGGAAATAGGGTTACTGTGTGCTGAATTTTTAGTGCCCCTGAGACTTCTTTGATTCTGTCAGTGATTGGGTGATTGAATCATTCATTTATTCAGCAAACATTACTGAGCTTAGTACAAGGTGTACTAGGTGCCAGGGATGTGTCTTGCCTCAATCTGGGACATCATAGTTGGTTCTAGTGGAAATGACTTTGCAAATGTGGATGGAAGATGTGGTTTATACTTGAATTAAGGGAGATTTAAGACGGATCATGGTGCAGCGCAAGGAGCCCTGAACTTGGAACTGAGAGTGCCTAGGTTACCTAGGAATCCTGCGTCCTTAGACCTTGGGGCAGCTAGGTGGGACAGTGGTTACAGTGTCAGGTCTAGAGTCAAGAAGATTTATCTTCATGATTCTAAATCTGACCTCAGATACTAACGAGCTGGGTGACCCTGGGCAAGTCACTTAACCTCTGTTTGCCTCAGTTTTCTATCTGTAAAATGAGCTGGAGAAAGACATGGCAAACCACTCAAGTATCTTTGCCAAGAAAACCCCAAATGGAGTCTGGAAGAGTAGGACATGACTGAAACAACTGAACAACAGTTGAATGACCTTGGACAGGACAATTAACTTCCGGACCTGAGTTTCCTCATTTGTAAAATTGTGCGAGATGGCCTCCAGATCTGTGATCCTGGGCAAGCCTCTGGTTTTTATTTTCTTCACATGTAAAATGAGGGCATTGTATTATACTCCTAAGATGCCCCTCAACTCAAAATCCTATGATCCTTTCCGATTCTGCTCCTTTCCATCTTCCAGGTTACTGCTCAGGATGCTCTTGCCTGAGTCTCTGGAAGACTGATTCTTCTTTTCCAGGTTGAGGCCGTTGATGGGAGGACAGACAGAAATCCAGAGACTACTAGATGCAGTCAGAGTCAAAGCCATTTACTGATCTGGGTTTAGCCTGTACTTTTTGTATCTTTCCAGAGTAGGAGGGAAAGCACAGTGGTGTATCACCCCTGGAAATCCAAGCCAAGCAGGGGTCTGATATCACATCTATGCCATCTGTTTGAATCCCTTTCCAAACCTGGGATTGCAGGCAGAGGAAGAACACAGAGACAACTTTGTAGTTTCTAAAAGCAGGCGACAGATAAGAAGTATGGATCAAAAGTTCTTAGACATTTTCAGTTTTCAAGACTCCTATGCTTCCACACCAGAACCCTATGTACTCTACATCTTTTTCTTAAGAAAAAAGGCCAAAAAAGCCCCCAAACAAGCCAACTTGCCCACAGATGTTTAGGGACAGTTCTGTGCTCTACTCTGAAAACAACTCACACACTCATATAGTGCTATAATAATAGCCACCATTTATACTGTGCTTTAATGCTTACAAAATGCTTTACATATGTTACCTCATTTGACTCTCATAACAATACTAGGAGGTAGGTGCTACTATTACTCTTATTTTGCAAATGAACAGCTAGGTGGCACAGTGAATAGAGCTCCAGCGTGGGAGTAAGGAAGAGCTGAGTGTAAATATGGTACAAAGGGGCACCAGGTAAACAGCCAGGTCCTGCAGCCCCAGGCACGAGATGCTGGAGACAGTGCCCTTCCACCCTGGAGCAGAGCTCACATTTAAAAGAAAGGAAAGAGTCAAAAAATATGAGTAAGAAACAACAACGAAAGAATCTGACCGTAGATAATTATTATGATTGCAGGGAAGACCAAGACACAAATCCAGAAGAATGTTAAAATACCTATGGACAAAACCCCAAAGAAAAATGGGAAGTTATCTTAGGGTGAGGTAATGTTTATTCATTGAATATGCCTATTTAAGAAGTAGTCAAGGCATGGCTTCTTTAATAAGGGAAAAAAAGGAAACACATCAGGCTGGGAGGGAAACAGCAACAGTTACTATTGATAATCACTCTAAAGCCAGGAGGGTCCAGAAGAGCCCTTAGGCAGGGACCCATTGACATCCAAGCTTCAGAGTGCAGTAGGTTTAAGGGTTTGGGAAAAGACAGGACAGGACAGGAAAGGAAAGTTCAGAAAGAATTCATGGAAAAGCTCACAAAGGAACTTAGAAATCATATAAGAGAGGTAGAAGGAAAATTGGGAAAAGAAATGGGAGTGATGCAAGAGAATGATGAAAAACAGTCAACAACTTGGAAAAAGAAAACAATTGCTTAAATAGTAGATGCTGTCAAATGGAAAAGGAGATACAAAAATCCACTGAAGAAAACAACTTCTTAAAACATATAATTGCCCAAATGGAAAAGAGTGCACAAAAGTTAACAGAAGAACACAAGTCCTTAAAAGTTAGAACCGGGCAAATGGAAAGTAATGACTCTATGAGACATCAAAAATCAATCAAACAAATTTAAAAGAATGAAAACACAGGAAAAAAAAATGAAAAATACCTCATTGGAAAATCATCTGTCCCAGAAAACAGATCCAAGAAAGACAATATCAGAATCAAAGCCATAACCAAAAGGAGAACCTGGAAACATCTTTCAAGAAATTATCAAGGAAAATTACCCTGATGGCCTGGAATCAGAGGGCAAAATAAGTATTGAAAGAATCCCATTGATCAAATTTCAGAATTATCAGGTCAAGGAAAAATACTGCAAGTGACCAGAAAGAAACAATTCAGGAATTGGGGAGCCATAATCAGGATTACACAGGACTTAGCTGCAACATAAAAGGATCAGAAGTTATGGAACATAGCATTACAGAAGCAAAGGAGATAGGAGTACAAGCAAGAGTCAACCACCCAGTGAAATTAAGCATAATACATGAAGGAGAAAAATGGTCATTCAGTGAAATAGAAGGATTTCAAGCCTTCATAAAGAGACCAGAATTTAGCAAAAAATTAAATCTCCACTATCACGACCCGAGAAAAGCCTAATAAGGGAAAAAGAGAAAAGAAAACATAAGAGATTCAGTGGAACTGAATTGTTTACATCCTTACATGGAAAGATGAAACCTGTAATTCTTAAAAATTAGACCACTAATAGTACAACTAGAAGGAATATACGCAGATAGAAAGTAAGGGTATAAAGTGAATTGGAGGAAATGACATAAAAATAATTAAGGAATGAGAAAGAGAAGTACACTGGGTGCAGAAAGAAGGGAGAGGTAAAATGAGCTAAATTATTTCACATGAAGAACCTCGAAAAAAGTATTACCATAGTGGGGAAGATGAAAGGGTGGGCAATAGGCATTGCTTGAACCTCACTTCAAAGAAGGAAAAAATATACATAATCAATTGAATATAGAAATCTATCTTAGCTGACAGAGAAGTAGGAGGAGAGGAAATTAAGTAAAGTGGGGAGGACTGACAAAAGACAGGGCAGACCAGGAGAGGCAATCAACAGAACAAAACACTGTCAAAGAAGGAAAGAGTCAAAGGAGAGAGGACAAACAGGAGGAAAAATAAGATAGAGGGAAAAATACAGTTTGTAATCGTAACGGTGAATGTGAATGGGATGAATTCTTCCATAAAATGGAAGTAGATAGCAGAGTGGATCAAAAACTAGAATCCTACAATATATTGTTTACAAGAAACACCCTTGAAGCAGAGAGACACACATAGAGTAAAGATAAGGTACTGGAGCAGAATCTATTATGCTTCAGCTGAAATAAAAAAGGAGAGATATCAGTCTTGATCTCAGACAAAGCAAAAAGAAAAACAGACCCAATTAAAAGAGATAAGGAAGGAAATTACATCTTGCTAAAAGGTACCATAGACAATGAAGTACTATCAATACTAAAAGATATAGCATCCAAATTCTTTTTTAAAAAATTCTTTTATTTTCAGTTTTCTACAATCACTTCCATATATCTTAGAATTTTTTCCTCCTTCCTTTCCCCTCCTTTCCCTCTCTCTCCTTGCTCCCTCCCTGAGATGGTATGCAATCTTATGTAGGTTCTACACATAACATTCTTATTAAATATATTTTCATCTTAGTTATGTTGCATAGAAGAATTAAAATGAATGGGAAAAACCATAAAACAAAACGTAAAAAAACAAAACATAACACAAGAGAAAATAGTCTGTTTCATTCTGTGATCCAATTCCATAGTTCTTTCTCTGGATGTATAAGGCATTTTGTCTTGAGTCCACTGAGAAATTTTTAGGTCCTTGCATTGATGTGAAGGACTAAGTCTAATTCCTCACACACTGTGGTTGTTGTTGTGTACAAAATTCTCCTGGTTTTGCTCCTTTCACTCAGCATCAGATCATATAAATCCTTCCAGGCCTCTGAAGTCTTCCTGTTCATCATTTCTTATAGCACAGTAGTATTCCATTACATTCATATACCACAACTTGTTCAGCCATTCCCCAATTAAAGGGTATCCCCTTGATTTTCATTTCTTGGCCACCACAAAGAGAGTTGCTATAAATATTTCTGTACCTGTGGGTCCCTTTCCCATTTTTATGATCTCTTGGGGATATAGTCCTAGAAGTGATATTGCTAGGTGAAAGGGTATATACATTTTTGTAGCCCTTTACACATAGTTCCAAATTGCTCTCCAGATGGATGGATCAGCTCGCAGCTCCACTAACAATGAATTAGTGTTCGAACTCTCTCACATCTTCTCCAACATTTATCATCTTCCTGTTTTGTCATGTTAGTCAATCTGATAGGTGTGATGTGGTACCTCAGAGTTGTTTTGATTTGCATCTCTTTAATCAATAGTGATTTAAAGCATTTTTTCATATGACTATAGATAGCTTTAATTTCGTCCTCTGAAAAATCCCTGTTCATATCCTTTGACCATTTATCAATTGGGGAATGACTTGTATTCTTGTAAATTTGACTCAGTTCTCTCTATATTTTAGAAATGAGACCTTTATCACAAATATTACTTGCATAGCATCCAAATTCTTAAAGGAGAAGTTAATAGAGTTACAGGTTCACGTCCAAACAAGAGATAGAGAATATTACAAAATGTAAAACAGAAAATTTTCGCTATATTAAATTCAAACGCTTTTGTGTAAATGAAACCAATGTAAGCAAGATTAGAAGAAAAGCAGAAAGCTTGGAAACAAACTTCACAGCTAAAGTCTTCTCACATATAGAGAACTGAGTCAAATTTAAAAGAATATAAACCATTCCCCAAATGATAAATGGTTGAAAGATATAAACAGGCAGTTTTCAGATGAAGAAATCAAAGCTATCTATAGGCTTATGAAGAAGTGCTCTCAAGCACTTTTGATTAGAGAAATGCAAATTAAAACAACTCTGAGGTACCACCTCACACCTATCAGTTTGGCTCATATGACAGAAAAGGAAAATGACAAAAGTTGGAGGGGATATGGAAAAATTGGGATACTAATATACTGTTGATGGAGTCATTAACTGATCCAACCATTCTGGAGAGCAATTTGTAAATATATTCAAAGGGCTATAAAACTGTGATCCAGCCATAACACTACTAGGTTTGTATCTCAAAGAGATCATAAAAAAGGGGAAAGGACTTTTCTGTGAAAAAATGTTTATAGCAGCTATTTTCATGGTGGCAAAATATTGGAAATTGAGGGGATGCCCATTTATTGGGGAATGGTGGAACAAGTTGTGGTGTATGAATGTAATGGAATATTATTGTATAGTAAGAAATGATGAACAGGCAGATTTCAGAAAAACCTGGACAGACTTGTATGAACTGATGCAAAGTAAAATGAATAGAACCAGGAAAACACCATATACAATATCAGCAACATTGTGTGATGATCAGTTATCATTATTATTATCATATTATGAATGACTTAATAATTATGAATGTTCTCAGTAACACAATGATCCAAGACAAGAGCAAAGGACTTACGAAGGAAAGTGCTATCCACATCCAGACAAGGAATTGAAGGACTCTGAATGTAGATCAAAGCGTACTATTTTCACTTATTTTATTCCTTTTCATGTTTTTTTCTTTTGATCTTTTTCTTCTTTCACAATTCTGACTAATATGGAAATATGATAAATATGATAGCATATGTATGACCTGTATCAAATTGCCTGCCATTTCAGGAAGAGGGGAGTGGAAGGAGAGAGGGAGAAAAATTTGGAATTCAAAATCTTGTAAAAATGAATGCTAAAAATTATCTTAGCATGTAATTGGGAAAAAATAAAATACGATTAAAAATAAAGTTCTGGTTTCATTGCCTCACCTCTTAAAGAATGGAGTTTGAGTAGCTGGTCAATCACATGCCCTTCTCTCCCCCAAAGAGGGTGGTGGTGGAGTTGTCCTTCACTGTTATTTGTGTTCTTTGTTGTAATGAAACCTGTGGCAGGAGTGGCCGAGAGAGACAGAGACTGACACAGAGACAGGGAAGGGAGAGACACAAGCAGACAGGCACAGAGACAGAGAGGGAGGCAGGGAAGGAGAGACAGAGGCAGACAGGTAGAGGTGAAAGACAGTAAGAAAGCAAGAAAGAAGGAAAGAAGGAAGAAAGGAAAACAAGGTGGGGAGGGGGGAAGGAAGGAGAAAAGGAAGGAAATGAAGGTAGAGGAGAGAAGCAAGGAAGAGGGAAGGAGGGAGGAAGGAACAAATGAGGGAAGGAGGAAGGAAAGGAAGGAAGGAAGGAAGGAACAAAGAAACAAAAAAAGAAAGAAAAGAAAGGGTTTACAAATGAGAGAGAGAGAGAGAGAGAGAGAGAGAGAGAGAGAGAGAGAGAGAGAGAGAGAGAGAGAGAGAGAGAGAGAGAGCAGCAGATAGAAAGAACACACAGGGTTGCCCTTCCTCCAGTCTGTCACTTGCTGCTGTACACATACATTATAAAGCTGAGACCTGGGTCCATAAAAGGCACCCAACGATGTCATTTACAGTAAGTGGTGCAATTTAGTGCTTAAAAAAGTAGATAAATGCTCTGTGAGCTGAAAGAGAAAATCTGACTCTGATGGGAAAGAGCACACTAACTTCCTTTCACAACCTCAGAAGGATGGCATGGGAGGGAGGGAGAGAGAAGGGGACCACCATGGGTGCTAGGGCTGGGCCATTACTCATGCCAGAAGCAAGGCAGCTGAGACAGATGCGGATTAGGCTTCCTTTGAGTGGCAGCCCTGACCTGGCACAGCACTCAGTACAGCCAGAGGAACCTTTTTTTTTTTTTTTTTTTTTAGCTATTTTCATTTAAGGCTCCCTGAATCTGGAAAGCCCTGGGACCTTTCCTAATTGCTGTCCCAGGGAAATACCAAAGAGGGCATTTTATCCCTTTGTATTATCCTCACTCGTTAGCCTTCTGATAGTCTTGCAGCTAGCCAGTCACCCCAGAAAATTAGCCCCATCCCAGGGATGGGGAACAGCAGTGTGATAGCATGGATTTATCTCCTTTTGCAGTTCCAGGGAAGAAATAGGCAGCTAAGTACTAGCCTGCAAAGCTGGACAATCAAGATGATTTTCCTTAACTGTCCCTTTTACGCAAAGCAGCGAAAATATCACTGAACTAGGCAGGGATGTGAAGACCTGGATTCCAGTCATATTTTTGCTCTTTACTAGCTGTACAATATTGAGCAATGCACCTCAACTCTTTGGGCCTCAGTTTCCCCTTTCATGTGTAAAGTCTCTCGCTGCAATAGGAAGAAACCTCTGAAATGGAGTCTTCCCTCCAGAGTCCCATAAGCCTTCCTCATCTTGAGACTAATTGAGGGGGCAGAGGGTAGAGGGAATGCTTGAATTTTTTAAAATTATTTTTTAAACATTCATTTTAAAACATTTTAAGTTCCAAATCTCTCCCTTCCACTTTTGTCCTACTCTTTGAGAAGTGAAGAAATGTGATTTCAACTATACATATGAAATCATGCAAAACATTTCCATATTAGCCATATTGCAAAAAAATTATGAAAAATAAAGTGAAAAAAATATGCTTCAATCTGCTCCAGAATTCATGTTCTTTCTCTAGAGGTGGATAGCATTTTTCATCATGAGTCTTTTGGAATTGTCTTGGACCATTGTACTGCTGCAAATAGCTAAGTCATTCATAGCTGATCATCATGCAATATTGCTGTTACTGTGTACAGTGTTTTTCGGGTTCTAATGGCTTTACTTGGCATGACTTTGGATAAGTCTTTTGTAGAAGGTTTTTCCAAAACCACCCTACTCATCATTTCTTATAGCAGAGTAATATTTTGTCACAATCATATACTACAACTTGTTCAGTCATTCCCCAAGTGATGGGCATGAGGCGATGCCTTTTAAAATGAGTCTGTTATTATAAACTTAATAGCTAGCAACAAAAAAGACAGATAAAATAAAGAGAAAGTTTTATGTTAAACTCATAGTATTAAGCAAAATAGAACCAAATGAATTGTATGACTTTTCAAATCTGTCTAAAGTTCACTATCCTGTTTCTTTGTTTTATTTTTCTTAACAGATGATGTGATTTTACCTGATACTTTCCAATCAAAACACTCCTCCCTGGCCACCACATTCCTAGGTCTTTTCTTCTCCTATTTGAATGAAAGCATCTTGAGGGGAGGGGCTATCTTAGCTTTTGTATTTCAGTCAGTTCAGGCAAAATATTAATAAGCATGTACAATATATAAAGGATTGTGCAAAGAATTGTGGATACATACAAACAGAAGCAAATGAGAGTCCCTGCCCTCATGGAACTTATAATTTAGTGAGGCAGAATTTCTGTCCCTAGCAGTCCAACATGATGTTTGACCCATCAGAAGGACTTAATAAATGCTTTTCTTATTCATTCATTTTCATATAATTTATTTTTATATCACTTTCATTTCTTCATATATCCTTTCCTGGTACCCTGCCTATAGAACAGTACCTCATAACAAAGAAGGAAAGAGGAGGAAAAGCTCTTCAGCAGCATATGCAATGTTCTACACCCACAGCTTCCCACTTCTGAAAGCATAGATCAAGGTGCATGTTGTTATCTTTTCCCTAGTCATGAATTTTCTTCCTTCCTTCCTTCCTTCCTTCCTTCCTTCCTTCCTTCCTTCCTTCCTTCCTTCCTTCCTTCCTTCCTTCCTTCCTTCCTTCCTTCCTTCTTCTTTCTTTCTTTTCTTTCTTTTTCTTTCTCTCTCTTTCTTTCTTTAGTTCTTTCTTTCCTTCTATCCTTCCTTTCCTTTTTCTTTATAATACAGGTATGGTGAATGAGTTATATCCTTATTTCTGCTCATGAAGCTTTGTATCACTTTGTATAGCTCTATCTATATTTCCAAATATTCTTCATGTTTATAAAATAACTCATATTTAGGTAGATTTTAAGAGCTACAAAATGCCTTTCTCACACTCTGTTAAGTGGGTGGCATGAATACCACTATCCTCATTTTACAGATGAAGGACATGAGACTTAGAGAGTTGACATGACAGAATTATGGTCAGGCATCTAGTAGGCGTAAGAGCTGGGATTTGAACCTGGTTCTTTGGGCTCCAAGTCCAGGGCTCTTTTCACTCCATAGTACTATGTCCTTAAGCACATGATTCACATTCATATAGTATCACTAAAGTAAAACGGATGTTAAAAAATGGGTTTTGATATTAGGAGGCAGCTTGGGAAAATTACATGTGCTTGAAATGTTCCTGATGCAATTTAATCTGCTCTCATCTCTTTCAGTTCTGAGCCTAGATCATTGTGCTTGTGTAATGAATATGCAAGTGTCCCACCTAGATGTGTGTCACAGTTCGAACAATAGCTGTTCTTCATCCACTTGGTTTTTCCTGTGCAGATTTCTAGGTTTGTCTTTAAAAAAATTTTAAATAATACTTTATTCACCACACTTTAATTATGTTAAAACAATTTTTAACATTTTTTGAAAAATTTTGAGTTCCAAATTTTATTCCTCCCTCCTTTTTCCCTCTCCCTATTCCCTGAGAGGGTAAGCAATCTGATATAAGTAATTAATGTGCAATCATTCGCATATTAGTTATTTTGCAAGCAAAAAAAAGAATGAAAGATAGAAAGAAAGAAAGAAAGTGAAAATAGTATGATTCAGTCTATATTCAAACAATATCAGTTCTTTCTCTGGAGGCAGAGAGCATGTTTCATCCTGAGCTCTTTGAGATTGTCTTAGATCACTGTATTGCTGAAAGTAGCTAAGTCATTCACAGTTCCTCATTGTACAATACTGCCGTCAATGTCTACAATGTTCTCCTGGTTCTGCTTGCTTCACTTTGCATCAGTTCCTGTAAGTCTTTCCAGGTTTTTCTGATATAATCTTTCTTGTCATTTCTTATAGCACAATAACCCACCACAATCATGTATCATAACTTGTTCAGCCATTCCCCAATTGCTGGGCATCCTTAAGTGACCCTCTGTCTCGCTGAGGAGGCCCTCTATTATTCCAGGGTTGATGCAATTATATTATTCGATATTATAGCTACATATTATAGACAATGTGTATATTACATAATATATAATTTATATATAGCATATAACAGTGTGTTGTATAATATCATATCTTATGTAATATTTACTAATATAATACATGGTAAGTTCATTAGATAGACTCAAACTACCATTGAAAGGTGGCAAGGGTTTTAATGACTGGTGGAATGAAGGAAGATTTCCTGGAAAAGGTGGCATTTGCATCGTGTGGAATTTAAAGAATGGGTAAGAGTTTGATGAAGGAATATACTTCAGGGGCAGAAAATAATAGGTGTAAAGATATGAAAGTAAGAAAGTGAAGAAAAATGTTCAAGAGACAAGAACAGTTAAGTTGTTGCTGGAGTGCAGATGACTGATCAAAGCTTGACAAGCGTGTGCTCTCAGAGGGCCTTTTATTAGAAACGATTAAGAAGAAATTTGGGCACGACTGACATGGGCAGATACGGAATATAAGATTGACAGTGGTAGGATGGCCTAGGGGAGAAGGAAGTCTGGAAAACAAGAACACAAATCGGTTATAAACCTGTTTTAATCATCTGAACAGGCACTAAGAAGGGCTTGTACTAGGCCATGGCCATGGGAAGAGCCAACATTGCTGTTTGTCTTTCATTCTTCAAGAGGATCAATGACATTGTGAAATCTGGATTTGCGCATGAATTGGGTTTAAGTGAGGTAGAGCTGTCGAAAGTTACCAGCCTCACTCTTTCCTCCAAAGTTATTGAAGACCAGTCAGAAAACAAAGGTCAAGACAACCTTGGCGATGACCCAAGATGGAATGGGAAGAGAGGGTGGGGTTAAAAGGAAGACAATAAAAATGAAAAATATTTTGAAACTTAAAGGTGTTTTTTTTTGTTTGTTTGCTTTCAGGGCTAATGGAGGGGGGAGGAAAGGGAAGGCGATTTTATGAGAGTATAGAATCCCTGTTGTGGAAACTTTCTGAGATTAAATGACCATGATCCCGTCACTAGTATATGTCAGAGGTAGAATTTTGAACTCAACATTTTCCTGATTCTAAGGCTGGCCCTTAAATGCACCAATCTTCACTTATCTGGAGAAGTTACTGATGTGGAACTGCTGATTCCTTGATGTTGCTGGATAAATACATAATCTTCAGCATAGGGGGTATTCCAAGGACTCCACTTGGCTTCCAGGCAGGTTTGCAATTTGGTTCGTTTTTGGCATTTCTAATTTTAGACCAGCCTTTCCCACAAACACCATTTTCAGGCCCAGCATCCCCTGCGAGGGACTCTGATCCTCTGGGCCAGAAAGGCTAATTTCCTACCCTATCCCCCTGTTCCATTCAGCCATGACCATCTCCAGCTCTGAGACTAGACCCTGAAATGAAAATTTAGTAAGTTAATCTGTCACTCTACAGCATGTGAACAAACTTATAGCTAAAACATTATCTGCTTATTCCAGACCTTTCTCAGTTACATTCACTTAAGGCTCTGTGAATCTGGGCTCTGGGACTGTTAGGCCATTAAGAAAGAAGCCTGTCGGCTTACTTTTCTCCTGGTAATTCTGACTGTTTCCAGCTTCTGGTTATCTCTAAAGCTCTTTACTGTGTCAGTCTGGGCTGTCTCAATCTGACTAAGCCTCCTCCACCCAGCAGATGTGGTCTTGACTAAAGGGAAATGACCAGATTCTGGGGATGTAGGTTTAGGAGTCTGGGGGTGGGAGCAGGGGAAGAGAATGATTTGAGACACTTGAAAATAATAGGACAATCCGAGCTCCTCAAGAACGTAAGTGACCAGTGAGGGGCACTCACAGAACAGAGGATGATGGTTTGATTTTCTTCCTGCTGCCCAGAAATTTACTAAATGACTCATCTCCCCAGTGCTAAGAAATGTGAGCATCCCAGGGTTTCCCAAAGTCCCTGGGGTCGGCTCCTAAGTTGTCAAGCTCTCGGGCCAGTTATTGTTTTATTTGGCTGAACTCTGCTTGGTAGCTAGCTGGTGGGGAGCCCGAGGGAGGGGTAGCTGAAGTGGTTAGATGGGGCTGGATCAGGCCGTGTGGGATGGATGAATCCTGCAGCTTTCTCTGTGTGTTTGTGTGGGCCCAAAGGAAGTTGCCTATGGACTTAAGCCTGAAGATGGGAATACTTCTAGGAGGTTCCTGATCACTGGTTGAGAAGGCAGTACGGTGGTGTGGAAAGAACCCTGGCCCAGCAGTGAGGACACCTGGCTTCTTGGACTCTACCATTAACTGGGTTGTTGAGGAATAGTCGTGACCCCTCCCTGAGCCTCAAATTTCCCCATCTGCAAAGCTGTTCTCCAAGGTCCTTTCCAGTGTAATAGGGAAGCTTTGTGAGGGGAGGGGAGGGGAAGAAAAAGAGGAAAGGAGGAAAAGGAGAAATAATGGTTGAGACTAGGGCTGGGAAGATACTGCATCAGGCCAGATTCAAAGAGCTATTTACCAGAATGCCGGTGCTGGGGGAGGGTCTGGGGAGCAGGAGAGAAGGGAGGAAAGTATCCCAGGCTACAGATCTGCTCCTACTTCTCACTATCTCATTATCAGCAGGAGATCCATTAGGGACAAAAGGGCAGTCAATCATAGCTACAATACTCCTGACATTCAGGCCTTGTTATTTCTCTCTCTCTCTCTCTGTCTCTCTGTCTCTCTCTCCCTTTCTCTCTCTCTCTCTCTGTCTCTCTGTCTCTCTGTCTCTCTCTCTGTCTCTCTTCCTCTCTCTCTCTCTCTCTCTCTCTCTCTCTCTCTCTCTCTCTCCCTTTCTCTCTCTCTCTCTCTCTCTCTGTCTCTCTGTCTCTGTCTCTCTCCCTTTCTCTCTCTGTCTCTCTCTCTCTTTCTCTCTCTCCCTTTCTCTCTGTCTCTCTCCCTTTCTCTCTGTCTCTCTCTCTCTCTCTGTCTCTCTGTCTCTCTCTCTGTCTCTCTCTCTCTCTCTGTCTCTCTGTCTCTCTCTCTCTGTCTCTCTTCCTCTCTCTCTCTCTCTCTCTCTCTCTCTCTCTCCCTTTCTCTCTCTCTCTCTCTCTCTCTGTCTCTCTGTCTCTCTCTCTCTCCCTTTCTCTCTCTGTCTCTCTCTCTCTTTCTCTCTCTCCCTTTCTCTCTGTCTCTCTCTCCCTTTCTCTCTCTCTCTCTCTGTCTCTCTCTCTCTTTCTCTCTCTCCCTTTCTCTCTCTCTCTCTCTCTCTGTCTCTCTCCCTTTCTTTCTCTCTCTCTCTCTCTCTCTCTCTCTCTCTCTCTCTCTCTCTCCCCGCATATACATACATCCCGCCCTCTCTCTCCTTTCTATTTCTCTCTCCTCTCTGTTTCTCTCTCTCCTTCTCTCTTTCTCTTCTTTCCTCTCCCTGAGTGCTTCTGAATCCCACTTGGGAATTAGACAGCACAAGAGGGAGAGGTGATCCCTGCCACATGTCCCTTTCCTATCGCCCACCCCTCTGCTCCCTAAGCTGAACTCTCTAAAATCTGGTTTACAGGATGCACAAAGGCCTGGGAAGTAGATGTCTTGGCTGATTGCACTCTACTGCCCAGGACCAAATCCCAGGCAGGGTACAGACAAAAGCCGCAGATCCCTCTGATTCTTGGGTGCACTCTGCCTTGCCTGCCTGGCCCCTACAACATCTGTCACATCCCAGCAGATGGGAAGAAAAATAAACTGCATGAGACAGGGTGAGTCTTCTCTGCAGGCTGTACTGTCAGTGCCTGGCTTAAGCAGGAGAAAGGAAAACAAGCCACGCTGAGAGGCTGGACAGGCTACAGGTCCGAGCCAGAGATGGGAGAAGGGAACAAAGGGAAAAATCCTTTTTTAAGTTCCAATTATGTTGAGCCCTTTACAAATACTATCGCGTTTGATCCTTACAGGAATGCTAGAAGGTAGATTCTATTCTTCTCCTTATTTTACAACCGAGTAAACTGAGGCAGACAGCAGTTTAGTGATTTGCCCAGGGTCACACAGCTAGTAAGTGTCAGAGACTGGATTTGAACTCAGGTCTTCCTGACTTCCACGTCAGGGGTCTTCTGTGTATCTAGCTGCCTATATATGTGAGGCATCTCATTTTGGATAAAGTCAGCAATTGGATGTTCCCCTCTTGCAGTGGGGTTTTCCTCACATCATTTAGGAACCTGATTCATGATGTTCATTTCTTCTGTATAATTTTCTCCCTTGCCTCTCTGCAGAGCCAAAACGCAGGGAAATAGTGAAGCAGTTACCAGAAACCAGGCAGGCAAGGCCAGGTCCCTTTCCCCTCCCTCTCTCAAAGGTCAAGTTCAAAGAGGACCATCAGGTTGTGCCCTGTTGTTTCCTCCTCACTTTGATTTAAGAAGCTTAAAAAGCAGGGGTTACCCTACGCCAGCCAGTGGGCAGATGCTGACATTCTGGGTAATCAGCCCAACCCTGCCTTTAGGGAAAGGACACTCCTGCTTCATGGATCTGCCATCAGAGAAGAACTGTTCCAGATAAATGCGTTTTCCAGGCAACTGAATCTTTCCCTTTTATGGACAAAACTTTGTCTAAACCATTTTTATTGGAAATCTTTCAGAGGATGGGCCATCCCTGACTTTTCCATCCCTGTCTCCTTAACAGAGTAGAAATCTAATTTATTACTCGATGTAAATTCCTAAGTGTAATTTAACTTAAAAGTGATTAGGGGTTATAATTTCTTCAACCACCATTTATTGTGTTTGCTATGTGGAGATAAAAGCAACATAGAAGAGTAAGCCGAACACTGGGCTTGGAGTCTGGAAGGCTTGGGTTCAAATCCAGCCCATTACACTGACTCTGGGCAAGACACTTCATCCCTGGGGACAAATCATAGGTCCTTACCCTCTTATTATATGAGACATTGACATGATGCCTTGTTATTATGAGACTCCAAGATCACTAAGATCTGGTCTGTTCTGTAGAGTCTGTGATCTGTGTATGTAAGTACATACAGCACATATACACATAAATACATGTACATACACTTATATACATATATTTCAAGGTACAGCGATGACAATCTAAGGATTAACGCAGGGAAGAAGTATTTTCCTCCCTCAGGAAGACAGATTGCCTACTTTATTGAAAGCATCACACTCCTCCCCTGCCCACGTCAGCAAACTAGGGTAAAACCATGGCTGTTCAGTCATTTCACTTGTGTCCAACTCTTCATGGTTCCATTTGGGGTTTTCTTGGCAGAGATACTGGAGTGGTTTGCCATTTCCTTCTCTAGTTCACTTTATAGATGAAGAAACTGAAGTAAACAGGGTTAAGTGACTTGCCCAGGGTCACACAGCTAGTAAATGTCCTGGGTCAGTTTTGAACTCACACAGATGAGTTTTCCTGACTCCAGGCTCAGTGCTTTATCTGCTATACCACCTAGGTGACTCTGATAGAAGTACTAGCTATTGTTATTGTTTTAAATAATGACTGCATATTTAAGACATGATTCTGAGAAAGGGCCAATAGGCTTCCCTAGACTGCCCGAAGGATCCAGGGTTCACAAAAATGATAAAGATCCTTGGGCTAGATGACTTGTAAGGTCTATTCCCTTTCCTTATAACCCCAAGATCCTATGGTCCTAATTATACAAGCAGGATATGAAGGAGAGTGAGATGAGTTAGAAAGAGGGATCCAGGCTGGGAGAAATCTATGGAGGGAGAGATCCCTTCCACCCAGCAAGAGTGGAATGATCAGAGAAAGCTTCATGGAGAAGGTGAGTTTTGAGCTGGGCCTTAAAGGAAAAAAGGAACTTTAACAGGAAGACAGGGAGAAAGAGCAAAACGAGTCCATTCTAGGAGAAATGTGGTGAGGGAGTTGTGAGCAAAAAGCCCTGAGATTGAAAGAGGACTGGAGAAGGATCATAGTGCAAGTTGATTCGAATGTAAGAGTATATGATAGGAGATATGGTTAGATAGGCAAACAAGAAGCAGGCAGACTGTGGTGCTCCTTGAATGCCAGAGGCAGACCTTTAAATCTGAATTGCATCAGCCATGAGGATAAGTTATGGTTCTGATGCCTGAGTTTCAAAGAAAATTAGGATGGGCCCATGATGGACATCAAGGGAATTTACTATATCCCACCTGCTTCTTTTTCTTCCTTTGTGATTTCCTTTCAGGGGAATTTGTATCCATGAACAACATGGTCTTTCACGACTTAAACTCAGAAAGTAAAGAGCATAAGCAGCAACAAGGCACTGAGAGTGCAAATTATTTATACTGATAAATAATAGATTCATTTCTACAAATGAGCACACATCAAACATTACAACAGTTTCTAGGCAAGACCCTGAAAAGGAATGATATTTTAAACACTTAATATAATTAGCAAATTCATCCAAGGTCCACTTATCACCAACTCAACACCAAAGCAGTTCAAATGGGGTAAATTTAGGGCTTTAGAAGTCATCTAGTCCAAGCTTCCATTTTAGAGGAAACCGAGGACCAGATATATTAAATGACTTGCTCAGAGTCACACATCTAGAAAATTCTGAAGTGGGATGCTCCACTTTTATGTCAGTATCCTCAGTAGGTAACCCAGAGCTTGACACAAGGTAGGCACTTAAAAGCTTGCTGATTAATAGATTCAGGAAGGAGCTTCTAGCTTCATTAAACTGGAGAAGGAGAAAGCAGGTGACTCATTCATAGGATCATGGGAGTATAGATTTAGAACTGGAAGGGACCTTAGAGGCTATTGAATTGGACGCCTTCATTTAATAGCAAAATAATGAAGTTTTAAAATAAAATTTTAAAAATAAAATAAATAAAAATAAGTTTTAAAATAATTTATTTTCAATTAATAAGTATGAATTTTCTCTCCCTCCCACCTCCTTCTCATTGAAAAAAGAAAGAAAAAGAAAAAGCGACCTCTCCTTTTGAAAGCAAATATACTATTAAAAGAAAACAAATATCCAGATTCTCCATATTTTAAAAAATGTATATCTTGTTCTACATCCTGGGTATATCGCCTCCTTGTTAAGAGGTGGGTAGCATTCTTCAACAGTTCTCTACAGTCATGATGGGTCACTGCATTGATCAGAATTCTGAAGTCTATTAAAGTCTTTACAATGCTGTTATTATTTCAACTGTTTGTGTTCTGCTCCCTTCACTCTCCATCAGGGACCATCTCCAGATCCAGATGGCTCTGGAGGAAAAAATTAGGCTGGTGACCTTGCACAGTCTTGCCTCACTTAAACCCAGTTGACTTGCCAGTCATGGCATCACCTCTCGGATGTCATGGTGCTCTTCAAGAATGAAGGACAGATAACAAGGGCATCTCTCCATCAGTTCATACAAGTCCTCTCACAGATCATAGATTCATCCTCTTCCTCATTTCTTGTGACATAACAGTATTCCATGTCATTCATATGACATAATTTTTTCAATCATCCTCTAATTGATAGGCATCCCTTTGGCATCCAGTTCTCTGCCACTATAAAAAGAACTCATAAATAATTTTTACACAAATGGCTCTTTTCCCTCTCCTTTCAATCTCTTTGGGATATAGGCTTAGTGGCAGTAGCATCACTAGGTCAAAAAGTTTAATAACTTTGGGGGCATAGTTCCAAATTGCTTTTCAGAAAGCCTAGACTAATTTACAGCTCTACTAATAGTGCATTAAAATACTTATTTTCTGGCAGTCCCTCTGATATTTACAATTTTCCATTTTTTTTGGTCAATTTTGCTAATCTTTGTATTAGGAGGAAGATGAAGCATAGAGAGGGTAAGTGGCTTGGCCAGGGTTATATGGCTAGTAAGTGTCAGAGCCAGGACTCAAACCTAGGCCTTTTGCCCATACTGTAAATCCACTACTCTCAACACCATACCTTGTTGTCCCTCAATCAGTGCCTAGGGAGATGGGATGTCTACAAGATTCTGTCATCACAGCCCACCCTGGATTATTTAAAAAACTTCCTGCTTGGTCTCCCTGACTCTCAAGTCCCCCTCTCCAAGTCATCATCTACAGGCCTTATCACCTCCTTTAAAAAAATTCCTCAGCACTTCCCTGGAAATCTATTTTCTTTAACTGTTTAAGAGAATTTTGAAAATGTACATAATTTCAAAAAATATAAAACATTTTTTAAAAAATGACACATCTTAAATTTAATAATTTACTGTAAATTTTTGAGGTTTTTTCCTGCATTTAAATTTTAATGATGTAATATTGCATCATGTAACCATAAAGTATCATGTTGTAAACAAGTCATTACATGCATATATTCCTGCCAATGCATTCTGGATTTTCCAATAATGCACAATACACTCACTTGCCAACACTTGCTTGTTAAGACCTGTTGGCGAATTTGACCACTGATTGGTTATAACTTGCATTTTGTGTGTTTACTTATAAAGTAATATAATCACTACAATTTTAACTCCCTTACAAACAGATGAAACATGTATGTTTTTCAAAATTTTCTTCTTTTCTCTTCTTTCCTTCTGCTTCCACTGCTCCTTTATTTTTTTCAATGCCCCCCAATTGCACTCAAGGTTACTTTCACCCCCCCCCCAATTATTCCAGTGCCCCCTGGGGGTGGTATCACCCATTTTGTGAACCTGTGATCTACATGAGTGTCCTAATGAGTGAGTTTTACATTATTACCTTCATATTCAATAAAAACCAGCAGCTCACAGTTTCCTCTGGGAGCTAATGCTTTTTTTTTTTTATTTTTATCCTATTTTTTAAAATTTCCATTTTTGTCCAAGTTTTACAATATGCACAATTATTAATACAATAGAATAGTAGTATAATTTCTTGTAAGTACATGTACATATGTGGTTACTAGTTAGAACAACTTGGAGGAGTCATTTCACTTTTCTAAGTTTCAGTTATTATCTGTAAAATGGGAATAATAGTATATTCACTCTTTTTTTCCCACAGGATAGTCATGAGACTTAGATAAGAAAACATGAACTTTTGGTTAAGATAGTAGCATGAAAAGTTATAGAAGATCCCAGCTCTTTCACATATGCTCCAACAAAGATAAAAAAATAGTACCATCACTTGAGTAATGATAAAGAAATCTGAAACATAAAAAATAGTAAGCTGCTTCATCCAGACGAGGACTGTACAAAAACAGTCAGAAGACTGTGAGTGTTGAGGAAAGGGTGCCATTAATGAAACCAAAATGAACTTGACTAAACTGGTGGATGGTATGACAGAGATGGGTCAGGAACATCTGATGCCTATAGTGCTCTGACTGGAGGACTCCATGGATTATGGAAGTCCATACGACTCTTATCAAGGTGGTTCAGGCCCCTGAAGACTGCAGTGCTCTGACCCAGGATGATCCAGGGGACCTAAAATCTTCCATTGCTCACAGCACAGACACACCATAGAGAGGCAGTTGCCCACCTGGGCTTGGCTATCCCAATCTAGAGTTCAAAGGGTACATAGCCTGACTTTGGTAAAATGTTCAAACTAGAACTAAGTTGAAGTTATGATTTTTTTTTCTGCTAGAACTGATTTATTAAACAAAATGAGGATTACCTGTAACACATAGATTGGAGGTTCTGCAAATAGTAGTGACAGCTGACTATCACAGAAAAGCTTTTGCATTTTTGTGTTGTAAAAATATTTCCAGCCACATTGATTGACAAAAGGTCTCTAAACTTAATAGACCCTAGACATTTATATAATATTAGAAAAAAAAATTAAGTTGAATACTGCAGTCATCACTAAGATTGCTCTACATCCTTCCTCTTTTTATTTATTTATTTATTTATTTTCTAATAATTTATTTATTTAACTTTTTTTACATTCATTTTCACAAAATTTTGGGTTCCACATTTTCTCCCCTTTTATCCCCTCCCCCCACCCCAGTATACTGAACAATCTAATTTTCCCTATCACCAATCTGCCCTCTCTTCTATCATCCCTCCCTTCTCTTGTCCCCATCTTCTCTTTTTCCTGTAGGGCCAGATGACTTCCTATTCCCCATTAACTGTATGTCTTATTTCCTAGTAGCAACAACAATACTAACCAGTTGTTCCTAAAACTTTGAGTTCCAAATTCTCCCCATCCCTCCCTCCCTACCCATTCCCTTTGGGAAGGCAGGCAATTCAATATAGGCCCTATCTATGTAGTTTTGCAAATGACTTCGATAATAGTCGTGTTGTGTAAGACTAACTGTATTTCCCTCCATCCTATCCTGCCCCCCATTGTTTCTATTCTGTCTTTTGATCCTGTCCCTCCCCAAGAGTGTTGACTTCAAATTGCTCCCTCCTCCCATTGCCCTCCCTTCCATCATCCCCCCACCTTGCTTATCTCCTTCTCCCTCACTTTCCTGTATTGTAAGACAGGTTTTCATACCAAAATGAGTGTGCATTTTATTCCTTCCTTTAATCGAATGTGATGAGGGTAAACTTCATGTTTTTTTTCTCAGCTCTCCTCTTTTTCCCTCCACTAAAAAGTCTCCTGCTTGCCTCTTGAATGAGATAAAATTTACCCCATTGCATTTCACCCTCTTTCCTCCCCCTACATTTCTCTCTCACCATTTACCTTAATTTCTTTTAAGATATGATCCCATCCTATTCAATTCACTCTGTGTTCTCTGTCTCTGTATGTGCATGCATGTGTGTATGTGTGTGTGTGTGCACACGTGTACATATGTGTGTGTATGTGTGTGTGTGATCCCACCAATTACCTAGATACTGAAACGTTTTAAGAGTTACAAATATTGTCTTTCCATGTAGGAATGTAAACAGTTCACTTTTGGTAAGTCCCTTATGACTTTTCTTTGCTGTTTACTTTTTCATGCTTCTTCTCATTTTTGTGTTTAAAAGTCAAATTTTCTTTTCAGCTCTGGTCTTTTCATCAAGAATGCTTGAAAGTCCTCCATTTCATTGAAAGACCATATTTTCCCCTGAAGTATTATACTCAGTTTTGCTGGGTAGGTGATTCTTGGTTTGAGTCCTAGTTCCTTTGACTTCTGGAATATCCTATTCCATGCCCTTCGATCCCTTAATGTAGAAGCTGCTAGATCTTGTCTTATCCTGATTGTATTTCCACAATACTGGAATTGTTTCTTTCTAGCTGCTTGCAATATTTTGTCCTTGACCTGGGAACTCTGGAATTTGGCTACAATGTTCCTAGGAGTTTCTCTTTTTGGATCCCTTTCAGGTGGTGATCAGTGGATTCCTTGAATACTTATTTTACCCTCTGGTTCTAGAATATCAGGGCAGTTTTCCTTGATAATTTCATGAAAGATGATGTCTAGGCTCTGTTTTTGATCATGGCTTTCAGGTAGTCCCATAATTTTTAAATTGTCTCTCCTGGATCTATTTTCCAGGTCAGTTGTTTTTTCCAATGAGATATTTCACATTCTCTTCCATTTTTTCATTCTTTTGGTTTTGTTTTGTGATTTCTTGGTTTCTCATAGAGTCATTAGCCTCCATCTGTTCCATTCTAATTTTGAGAGAACTATTCTCTTCAGTGAGCTTTTGAACTCTTTTTCCATTTGGCTAATTCTGCTTTTGAAAGCATTCTTCTCCTCATTGGCTTTTTGAACCTCTTTTGTCAATTGAGTTAGCCTATTTTTCAAGGTGTTATTTTCTTCAGCATTTTTTTTGGTCTCCTTTACCAAGGTATTGACCCGTTTTTCATGCTTTTCTTGCATCTCTCTCATTTCTCTTCCCAGTTTTTCCTCCACCTGTCTAACTTGCTTTTCAAAATCCTTTTTGAGCTCTTCCAAGGCCTGAGCCCACCGGACATCCACCTGAGATGTCTGGGATACAGAGGCCCTGGCCTCCACGTCTTTCCCTGATGGTAAGAATATTTCCTCGTCATCAGAATTGAAAGGCGGGAACATTTGCGCCCCCTCAAAGAAGCTCTCTATAGTCTTATTTTTCTTCCCTTTTCTGGGCATTTTCGCAGTCAGTTACTTGACTTCTGAGATTCCTCTCCACCCCTGCCTAGATCTGCCCAGCTAGTGCTTGGGGTCTGAGATTCAAATGGGCTTTCCACGGCAAGCATGGCTGCTATTCAATGTGAGCTTAAGTTTTGGTGCTGGGGTTAGGGCAGGGCCACCTCCCAGGCTCAGTTCTCTCAGGGGCTTTATGCAGAGACCTTCAGTAATGGGGCGGGTGGGGGCAGGGCCGTCTCCTAGGCTCAGTTCCCTCAGGGGGTTTATGCAGAGACCTGAACTTCTGCCTGCTGCTCGGGGAGTTCCAGGCCGCCACCGCTGCCTCTGCCGCTGCCCCTGCCCCTGCCTCTGCCTCCGCCACTTCCTCCCGAGGGGACCCGAGTCACGGAGACACCCCGCTCCTCTCTCGGCCAGCCCAGACATCTCTCTCACTGACCTGTAGCATCTGTGGGCGGAGGGACCTTCCCAGCTGCCAGAGGTTCCGTCCCTGAAGTCTGCTCGGATCTGCTCCTCTGGGGCTGCGGCCAGGGCAGCGCTGGGGTGGACTCCGCTTTCCAGGCGCGACAGACCCTGGGGACAGCTCTCCAGGGCTCATCACTATGTTATATACATTATATACATGTTCTATATTAAATGAATGGAATGACATCTAAGTACTTAAAGCAAAAGATAATTGTATGATAGAGAGAAATAGACATCAAAAACACAATAGTTGAGGACCTCAATGTACCGTATTTCACCACGTAATTGTTGCAGAGTTGATGCCAAATATTTTTGCAAAAAAGTGGAGTGCAACCATCATGTGAAGCTTTTTAAAAAATTGTGCCAGTATTTCTTAAAAATCATTTATTACTAAACTGTCTTTGGTCCAAAATTGGGGTGCACAGGATACTCATGACTGTATGTTAAAATTGAGTACTGATAATGTGCGTGGGCTGAGAATTCTAGGCTTTATGGCTTACAATGTGTGAGAGATAAATGCATATCCATATGTCACTGATGAATACATTACTTCTCTGTTTACCTTTTAAGCATCTTGAGGAACAGAATAGTACCATGCAACAATTACACAATGAAAGGTTATAAATCAATTTTTGGACTGAAAACACAGGGTGTAACATTTTTTCAGTGAAATGTGGTACATCTTTAAGACTAGACAAATCCAACAAAGAGATAAACAAGTAAGAATATCAGTCTCAGCTGTACATGGTATCTTTACAGAAACTGACTATGTGGTAGGACGTAAAAACGTCATAATCAAATACAGAAAAGTAGAAATAGTTAACACTACCTTTTTGTCTGTTATGTAATAAATACTAAAATTAATAAAAGGCCTTTGAGGAAAGGATTCAAATGTAAATGGAGATGAAATAATTTGACATGAAAGAATAGATAAAGGCCATTTAACTTTAGAATTTCTTTAAATATGGTATCCAGGTTTTTTGTCAATTGTTTTTTGTAGCAACACTTAAAAAAACTTAACCAAGCAAAAATAAAAATTTTGAAAATACAGAAATATATATAAACTGTATTTATATATAAATATATAAAATGTAGAAATACATAAACATATAGAAAAAAATGACAAATAAGCCTAGAATTAATCAATGCATGTATGAGTCTTTTTTGGAAAACATAACTAAACTAATAAAATAAACTTACATAATCTTATTTTTAAAAGAGGGAAAGGAAAAATAAATTAATAATATGAAATATGAACAGGAGGATTTGCAATAAATGAAGAGAAATCACCAAAAATTATGTTGCCCAGTTAAAGGTCACCAAAATGATAATTTAAATGAATAGATTATATTTCCAAAATGTAAAGCACCCAGATCAATATAACCAAAATAGAAAATTTTAAGTAACACAATCTTAGAAAAAGAAAATTTAAAAAACTGTAAATGGACTCACAAAGAAACAAAACTCTAGATTAGATGGCTTTATAAGTGGTTTCTACCAAATATTCAAAGAATGATTAATTCTAACATTGCAAAAATTGCTTGCAGAAATAAGAAGAGATGCTACTAAATTCCTCTATGAAATAATTTAACTACATAAGCTAGTGAGTAATCACGCAGAAAAATAAACCAAAATCCCTAAGAAATACTGATCTAAAATATTGAATAAAATATTAGCAAAGAGAAAGGCAATTATACTAAAAATATTATAATTTTTATTATCAGATTAAACTGATACTAGAAATTCAGGGTTAGTTCAATATTAGGAAAACTGTAAACAGAGATCATATTAATAAAATAAAAATAACATTTTATCAACAGATGCAGAAAAAACTCTTAATAAAATGCAACTCATTTTTACTATTAAAAAAATCCACAAGAAGATTCACAAGAATAATTTGGTAAATAGTGTTTACCTAAAACCAAAAGCCAGCATTTTCTGTAATGGAGAAATGCTAGAAGCTTTTCCAATAAGATCAGAATAAAGCTAGGATGTCCATTACCCACAACTCTTATTTAATATAATACTAGAAAGGTTAGTTATAATGGTAAAATTTTTAAAAATTGAAGGAATAAGCATAAGAAAAGAAGAAACAATTATCCCTTTTTGCAGATGATACAATAATTCATGAAAAGAATAGAGATTTAACTAAAATCTTATTTAAAAAAATTAATACTTGTATCAGAGTAGCAAGTTAAATAAACCCACGTAAATGATCATCATTTCTATACATTAGCAACAAAATTCATTAAGAAGGGCTAGAAAGAGCAATCTCAGGCAAAACAATCACAGAATATCTTAAATATTTGAGACTGCAACTACTAAAACATGTGCTAGGAATATATTCACATAATAAAACTACAAAACACTCTTTTTTCAATATATTTATTTTTAGTTTTCAATATTCACTTCCACAAGTTTTAAAATTTCTCCCTCTCCTCTCCCTCCCAAAAATGGCATGCAATCTGATATGAGCTCTACACATACATTCCTATCAAACACAATTTCCCATTAGTCATGTTATATAGAAGAATTATAATGAAGTGGAGAAACCATGAGAAGAAAAAAACAAAACAAAACAAAAACAGTCTGTTTCTCTCTGCATTCCAACTCTCTAGTTCTTTCTCTGGATGTGGATGGCATTTTCCATCTTGAGTTCTTTGGAATTGTTTTAGGTTCTTGCATTGCTGAGAATGGTCAAGTCTATCAAAAACAGCAATCACACACTGTGACTGTTTCTGTGTACAATGTTCTCCTGGTTCTGCTCACTTCACTTAGCATCAGTTCATATAAATCTTTCCAGGATTTTCTGAAGTCTGCTTGTTCATCATTTCTTATGCACAATAGTATTCCATTACATTCGTATAACACAACTTGTTCAGCCATTCCCCAATTGATGGGCATTCTCTCAATTTCCAGTTCTTAACCAGCACAAAAAGAGTTGCTATAAATATCTCTAGGAGAACCAGGAAAGCAGTGTCATGAATGGGCCCTTTTTCAATTTTTATACTCTCTTTGGGATACAGCCCAAGAAGCGGTATTGCTGGGTCAAAGGGTATGAACATTTTCATAGTTTTTTGACCATAGTTCCAAATTGCTTTCCAGAGTGGTTGGATCAGCTCACAACTCCACCAACAATGAATTAGTGCTCCAACTTTCCCACATCTTGTCTAACATTATTGTTTTCCTGTTTTGTCATGTTCGCCAATCTGATAGGTGTGATGTGGTACCTCAGAGTTGTTTTGGTTTGCATCTCTCTAATCAATAGTGATTTAGGGCATTTTTTCATTTCTTCCTCTGAAAACTGCTACAAAGCACTCAATGCTATGACAGGTAAAGAATTAGAGAAATAGTAATCATTCATCATTGGATTATATCAATAAAATAAAAAGATACTACTACCTAAATTAATTGCTTATTTAGTACTATACATGTCAAATTACCAAAAGATTATACTATAGATGAGGATAAGGAGCTCTTCTGGGGTAGCGGTTGTATGAGTGGAGAGAAGGGTGCCTATCTAAGATATGTGATGAAGGTCAAAAGTTTTGACAACTCATTGGACATTTGGGGTGAATGACAGTGAGGAGTTGTAAATGGAACTGAGGTTATTAGCTTGGGTGACTGGAAGAATGGTGATATTCTCAACAGTAATGAAGAAGTTCAGCAGGGGAGGGTTTGAGTGTGTGTGTGTGTGTGTATGGGAAGAAAATGAGTCTCGTTTTGCACATTGTGAATTTGGAATGCTTATGGCACATCTAGTTTCAGATGTCTAAAAGACTATCATTGATAGGGGATTAGAACTCAGGGGAAAGACAAAATTGGCTATGTAGAATTGAGATTCATCTGCAAATAAATGATCACTGAATTCATAGAAGACATTGAGGTTAGTAAATGATACATATAGAGGGAGAAGAGAAGAGGACCAAGGAAAAGACCTTGGAGGACACCTAAAATTCATGGGCATGACATAGATAGAGTTCTAGCAAAGGAGACTGAGAAGGACCCATTCTCTAGAAGAACCAGGAAAGCAATGTCATGAAAACCTAGATAGGCAAGAGTATCCATGAGGAGATGGTGATTGACAGTGTCCAAGGGAATATGGAGGTAAAGAAAGATGAGGATGAAGAAAAAGGCCATTAAAATTACCAATTAAGAAACCACTGGAAGGAGCAAATTCAGTTGAATTATGAGATCAGCAGCCAAACATAGATAGTTTAGAAGCAAGTGACAAAAGTAGATATACTTAGCAGAGATGACTTTCTCAAGGAGAGTAGCCTAAGAGGGAGAGATATAAGATGGTAACTAGCTGGAATAGACAGATCAAAATGGGTTTGTAAGGATGGGGAGATATGAACATCTTTGTGGGAAGCAAGGAAGGAACCAGGAGATAGAAAGAGATTGAAGACAAGAGGGGAAGCAGAGACGACAACAGAAACAACTTCATAAAAAAAAAAAAAGAAGAGGATGGGATCAAGGAAGCATGAGGAGGGATTCACCTTGGAAAGGAAAAGGGCAACTTTTTCATGAAAGACAGGAATGAAGTTAGTGATAGTAAGAAAAGATATCTGAGTGATGTGTGAGGAGGAGGAGGGAAGAAGAGTGAACTCTCAGTGAATAGTCTCAATTTTTTTATGTGTGTATGTGTGTGTGTGTGTGTGTGTGTAAAGTATGAAGGGAGGTCCTCAACTTAGAGGGTTAGGGGAAAGAGTGTCATGGAGGGGCTTGAAGATGGATGAAAAGGTTCAAAATAGCCACTATATTGAGTAGGACAGCAAATTAATTAGAGTGGTATAAAAGCATTGCCTTGCTACAGAGAGGGCCCAGGTGAGATTCTGTAACGTAAATTGACAGTAGACCCAGTCAGTATTGTTTTGTGATTTTTCTGCAGATGAATTTATCAACTCATTATTAGGAGCCAAAAAGTCAGCTGGTAATCTAAGGTTGGGTTTTGGCATGGCATGTGATAGGGTAAGAAAGCAAGAGTATCAAGGTGTTGAAATAAAGAAAGGAAGAGAGTGTAACCAGTGCAGGGGGTGGAATGGCCTGAGAAAGAATTAGGAGATGAGAGGAATTCAGGTCATAGTGAGGGTGAATGAAAGATAGGGGTAGTAAGACATAGGGAAAGAAGGAATTGTTAAAGATTATGATCAGATAAAGGAATGCCAGAGTTCATGAACATGGAAATGAAACACTCGTGGGTGATGGCAAGGGCAATTTGGAACTGTGCCCAAAAGGCTATAAAATCATTCATAGCCTTTGACCTAGCAATACCACTACTAGGTCTGTATCCCAAAAGAGATAAAAAATAAAAAGGAAAACGACCTATATGTACAAAAACATTTACAGCAGCTCTTTTCTGGGGGCAAAGAACTGGAAATTGAGGGGATGCCCATAAATTGGGGAATGGCTGAACGAATCGTGGTATGTGGTTATGATGGAATACTGTTGTACTATAAAGGATGATGAGTAGAATGCTCTCAGAAAAACCTGAAAAGACTTACACGAGCTAATGCAAAATGAAATGTACTGTTTACAAAATAATAGTGATATTGTTATTATATTACAAAATAATAGCGATGGTCAGCTGTGAGTAACTTAGCCATTCTCAGCAATACAGTGCTACACCTCTGACGGACTTATGAAGAATGCTATCCATCCCCAGAGAGGGAACTAATGGTGTCTGAATACAGATTGAAACATACTTTTTTTACTTTATTTTTCTTGAGTTTTATGGTCTGTGTTTTCTTTCACATGACTATTATAGAAATGTTTTGCATGACTACACATGTGTGACCTATATCAAACTGTTTGTCTCCTCAATGACAGGGGGAAAGGAGGAAGAAAGAGAATTTGGAACTCAAAGTTTTAAAATCAAATTTCAAGATTGTTTTTGCATGTAATGGGAAAAATAAAATACTAAATAAAGAAATAAAAATTTTAAAAAGTATGATCATGTCCATAGCATGGTTAATGGCTACTTATATCATATATATATATATATATATATATATATATATATATATATCGAGGTTACGTAATATTTTATAGTTTATAAATATTTATATCAAGTTTGCAAAACCCTATTCCCACAACAGTTCAGTGTGGTAGGCAGAACCAGCATTATGCTCTCTATTTTGTAGCTGAGGAAACTGAGGCTCCCAGAGGTTAAGTGATTTGTCCATGCTCATGTAGCTTGTAAACATCCAAGGAGGGATTTGAACTCAAGTCTTCCTGACTCCAGGTCCATCTATCTGGTCACTAATGCCATACTTCCCCTTAATCACAAATTGCATGGGAGATTGACTTTTTCATACTGTTTGTAGAGAATGGTCTGTTATAAAGCGACAGAAAGTTACTTCCCATAATTGGGCATTGAGGGTAGGACTGGGAGAGCTGAGTGACATAAATGGACTTTCCTCCTCTCCCTATTCCTGCCCTTCACCCCCACCCCCACCCCCACATATACCCTCCCTTCCAGGTAGAGGTCCCGGGAAGCAAGTCTGTCTGTCAGAGTATTTCACTGTTTTAGTTCTACTATCAATATCCCCCTGTCCCAGCAGCTGGACCACCAGGCTACAGGTAGATCACATCTACATAAGAACAGGAGAAGGCTAATAATATCTCTGGTTATATCTACTAGCCTGTCCACATATTTCTGATAGATGATTATCCCAGTTATGTAGGGCAGTATTGCTTGAAGGGGGGAATAATAAATGCCCTACATTTATATAGCAATTTCACAGTTTTCCAAAGTCCTTTCACATATATTATCTCATTTGATCTGCAGAACAAACATGTGAAATAGGTGCTAAGTTTGTCCTCTCAGATTCACCCTTGGGGCAGGGCAAAGTTTCAAAAAGTCACTGTGTATTTGAAATGCATCCTGATCTCTATCAAAAAGGCCTTATTCTCACAGACTCAGGCATTACTGGAAAATTAACCCCTGACATAAAAACTGGAGTGTGGCCCTGGTACACCAGACGAAAAGATTTGGGGACTGGGTATGGATAGGGGAGGGGCAAATGCAGACATAATGTCCATATTCTCCCCATGACTTCAGCCTAGTCCTCAAACCAATGAAAACACACACAGAGATATCATCATGTTAAGAAAATTCTCCAGGAGCCCAGGCAACCCAGCTAGAGGTGTACTTAGAACTTAATAACAACTTAATCCTTCCAAAAGTAATAAGATTACTCGCAGTTTTAACTCCACCAGACATAGAAACCGTACACTGAAATGATTTATATTTACTTGTTTAATATGAAATAAAATAATTAAGTACCTAATATATATATATATATTTTAAAACGTCAATAATTTTAACTCTGTGCAACCCCAGATATCTAATAACCATAGCCAACAAGGTGCTGAGCCTGCTGCTTTATTGTTTAATGGGTCTCTGATTCCCAGTGCATCCCATTCCCTGTCTATCCTCTCCCTCCTTTTCACAGGGACAGCATGACTTAGAAGAGAAGTGACATCAGAAAACATGACCATATTACCCACACTGAATCCCAGTAACATTGTAGAAAAGCTCAAAGGAGTCTTCACTGGTGGAAAGGCCGAGTCACATTTTACCAGCAAGAGTTGTTATTCAGTCATTCATTTGTATCAGACTCTTCATGACCCCATGGACCATAGCATGCCAGACCCTTCTAACTTCTACTGTTTCCCACAGTCTGGCCAAGTTCATGTTCAGGACTTCCATGACACTATCTATCCATCTCATCCTCTACCATTCCCTTTTCCTTTTGCCTTCAATCTTTCTCAAATTCAGGGTCTTCTCCAATGAGCTTGTTTTCTCGTTAATGTGGTCAAAGTATTTCAGCTTCAGTATTTTATCCTCCAATAAATAGTCTGAATTAATTTCTTTAGATATTGACTGATTTGATCTCCTTGTTGTCCTAGGGTCTCTCAAAACTCCTCTTCAGCACCACAGTTCCAAAGTGTCAGTTCTATGGCACTCAGCTTTCCTCATAGCCCTACTTTTATAACTATATGTTGCTATTGGAAAAACCACTGCTTTCAATATACAGCTCTTTGTTGGAGAGGTGATGTGTCTTCCTTTTAGTATGCTACCCAAATTTGCCATCACTTGCCTTCCAAGGAGCAAACAAGCAAGGGGAGGATGAGGGAAACAAAGAGTGTTGCTTTCTTTTTAACTCATCAAGCCCTTCCCAACCTAAAGAAATTGATTATAACTGGCATGATTTGTTCTGTTCCAGGGACAACTTCATTTCTACAGAGGATCTTCTCTCCCTCCCAGGTTACACAGGTAGAAATTTTATTTTGGGCTTAGGATGACTTTATGTTCAAATCTATTACCTGAATAAGAAAGTGTAGGGTGTGGTTGCAAAAAGAAGCCTTGGGATCTGGGATTGGCATAAGGTTATGTAAAATGAGAATTCAAAATGTGGAGACAAATTGGAAAAGTGATTTTTGAAAAGTAATTTATATATAATGAAGACAAATGTAGGTTGGTTTGCTTTAGGAAGAGAGTCAAAATACTGCTGTTGGTAATATAACCATGTTTTCTGATGTCATGTCTTTTTTAAGTCACACTCTCTCTGTGTGGTTGGTGGGGGGGTGGACGGGATCCATCAGGGATCAACTGGAACTTAAGGAATCCTTAAACAATATGGCAGCAGACTTGGGGTGCTTTTGGTTACAGATGTTCTGTAAGGTTCTAGTGACCACCAGAGGATAAAGTCTGCTGTGCTTTGTTTTGTTTTTAAGGCGAATTAGCAAGAAATGGAATTTTGGCCTCAAGGAAGCCTTAGCTCTCCTTCATCTCAATTCAGCACTGGTCAAGTCCTGCTCTGAGGACTCCTGGGTCTGATCTTATGCCTTCCAACCTGAGCAATGGGGCAGTTCCAGAGAAAAATCAGTCCGAATGATTCAAGTGTGAGAAAATAGAATTTTACAAATCAGGTAAGAGGAATTGGGATGCTTCTTGGTTTTTGTTACCATGGAAAAAGAAAGCTGAAGTTCAATCTAATAGCTCTCTTCAATTCTCTGAAGTTTTATAACCTTGAAACCTTGGACTCATCTTTAAATCTCCCTTATCTTCACCTTCCTTCCATTACACATTTTTAAAAAAAATTATTTTCTGTTGTTTCAGGAAATGCCTCTTGGTTTTGTCTTTTTCTGTTCCTAGTATAATGAGAACTGTTCCCTCTCTCTCCATCCCACCATGTAGCACAGAAGGCAGAATAGACATCTCTAGCTTCTTTGTCAGCCCTTCTTCAAAGAGGACTTTTCCTGCTGGGAGAGGAAGCAGAAAGTTGAGGCCAAGAGTCTGATCCTTTAGATTTCAGAGAGAGGAATGGCTAGAATTATATTTATCTGCTCCCTTAAATATTATTAGTCTAGGGGATGTGATTTTTAGGTTCAAGCTAACTTCTGATCCCTGTTTTACTATTGGGGAAAAGCAGGATCCCAAGCTTTATATCCAACTCCTGACTCCTTTCCCACCCAGTGCCAGTTCTATGTATCAGATATCTGAGAAATCCATTTATCCACATCAGAGCAAAATAGAGTTCAGAGAAATTATACATAAGAGAATATATTCCAGACAATCCAGATGGAAGGAACTCCCCTCCTGGGAGCAAAGTAACTTAGTTTAGGAGAGAGAGAGAGAGAAAGAGAGAGAGAGACAGACAGACAGACAGTCAGAGACAGAGACAGAGACAGACAGAGAGAAAGAGAGGGAGAGAGAAACCCAGATCTCACTGAAGGGAAGTTCCCCAAAGTCTCAGGTGCAACAAGCTGGGATAGGAGCATGATGGAAACTGCCAGCTCCTGTCATGTCAGCGTCTTGCATGAGTGCATTGTCCATCTTCTCTCTTGAAGCTGGAATTCAGAAGCACCCAATGGAAGTGTTGAGCCCAAAGAGATGAAGAGGGTACAAAGCCAGCTAAAGAGCTCTCCTTTCTCCTCCTCTCATCACCTCTGCCCCATCCCTTGTGTAGGCGTAGACATTGGCCTCCACCAATCAGGAGAGATTGGGCTTTGGGACTGAGCTTCTACCAGAATCATTGTTGTGATTTTGTTGTTTGTCCTTTGTTCTGGAAGAGCACCATGACATCAGGAATGTGATGCTAGGATGTGTGAGTTGGATTTAAGTGAGGAAGGGCTGTGCAAAGTCTGCAGCCTCACTTTCTCCTCCAGAGCCATCTGCGTCCAGTGGACAGATATAGATCAGGGCAACTGGAGATGGCTCTAGATGCAATGGGAGACCTTGGCCTTTCCACCCTTCTCATTTTACAGATTAGGAAACTGAGGCCCAGAGAGGTTAAGTGACTTGTCTAGGATCACCCAGCTATTAATTGCCTGATGGGTGATTTGAACATGAATCCTGCTGATGGATCCAAGTTCACCACTCTGTGCTGCCTCAACATTGCACATAACAAAGGATGCATCTCCATTTTTCATTCCTAGGGGATCAGATGGGAACTTGGAGATTGTGAAATCCAACTTGCTCATTTCATAAACAAAGAAACTGAGGCCCAAAGATATGAAGGGTTTTGCCTAAGATCTTCTGATATTGCCTCCACCACAACTATACTGATTGAATACAGTCAGGGAATCATAGATTTAGACCTGAAAGGGATCTCGAAAGTTATACAGTCTATCTCCCTCATTTTTAATGTGAGGGAACTGAGACTACAGAGGTTAAGCTGAAAGTAAGTAATATGCTACAGATTTGCAGTTTGAACCCAGACTCCTGACTTCAAACCCAGCGCTCTTACCTTATTGTCTCCTTAAGATATGATAGCCATCACTTAGTCAGTCAACAAGCATTTATGATGTGCTTATGCTCAGGCATTGGGCTAGGAGCTGGGGACACAAAGAAAGTTGAAGTATAGTCCTGGCTGCATTTAATTTCCAATCTCAGAGGGTGGAAAAAAATTACAACTAACACATAAACATCACTTTAAGATTTGCAAAGCACTTTTACATCTATTTTCTCATTGAATCCTCACAACACCCCTGTGAGGTAGGTGTCATTATTATCCTGATTTTACAGGTGATATAACTGAGGCACTAATGAGGGATTAAGTGACTTGTCTAGGATCCCACAACTAACTGTGTGTCTGAAACAGGATTGGCACTCAGGTCTATAAAAACAAGCACTCCACATACACGGGGGGCCTGCTATCACAGGTTCTTTGATCTGTTTTTCTAAAAGGAAAGGCAACTTTTGAGGGGCTAACAATCTCTTTTAATCAAGTACATGTATCATTCATCAATAGAGAAAAATACAAGAAGGGAAATAAAGACCAACAGACAGACTTCCAACTCTCTGACCATTACATGCATACATATTACCAGAGAGGGGAGCACCAACATCTGGGTTTTCAAAGCTGGGGGACTCCTTAGTGACTTCCCAGCATCTCATTTGGTCAAACAAACACTTGTAAATATTAAGCTCCCAAAGTAAAACTTCACCCTCAGAGTATCTATACATTTTCTGGAGCCAGAGGGCATCACAACCTTTGAGAACCAGTGCCTCATTAGAAACTTAACAAAAGATGTGGGCCTTCCTTCCAAACTTCCCAGGCCCATTAATGGGTGGGGAAGATCTTTAATCACATTAACTATACAAATACATATACTGTTTCTAGTTAAAGAAACTCTAGTTTCTGTACTTTACTCTTAGTAAAGACTCTTGGTTGATAAAGGCAAGCTTCAATCAGAGGCACTTGGTTATACTAAAACAAAAACAGGAAAGGTCCTACTTTACTTGCCATCACAAGGTTTCTATTTGTCTCAGTCTGTTATTGGTGTTCAGTCAGTCCTGTGTGACTCTTAGTGACCCAATGGACCATAGCATGCCAGGTCCTTCTATCCTCCACTGTTTCCCAAAAATCTGTCCAAGCTCATATTTGTTGCCTCAGTTTCCTCATCTTCAAGAAATGAATTGGAGAAAGAAATGGCAAACCACTCTAGTACCTCTGCCAAGAAAACCCCAAATGGGGTCCAAAGAGTTGGGCACGACTGAAAATGACAGAACAGCAACAGCACCAACAGATTTCTTGACTCCAGGGGAGACTCTCTATGCACTAAGCTGCTTAGCTCCCTCTGGACATCAGTTTATGAGACAACCTCTTTGACCGGCATGGGCCAGATAAACCCCTTTCAGGTCTGCAGCTGTCTGGTCCTAGCACAAAGCATTCCCTTTCTCTTTTATCTGTGCATTTCAAAGCATTTTGCAAAGAACCATCATCCCTTTTCTGTGAGTTCAGTGACTTTATTCTTATTTCAAAAGGCAAGGTGAAGTAATTTCTCTCTATAAGCCAGTTTTAGAAACCAGAGGGCTTGTAATCTTTGCTAGTTTGATTTTTATGCCTCAGTGATCTCCTCAAAGTGAAATATTTCTGCTCAGGGAAGATTAATATGCAAAGTGAGGCTGAATAAGCCTTTGTCTGCCTGAGACATTCTGGACCTACCCTCATTGACTCCTCCCTGCATACACTATGAGGTCTAACTCAACTAAATGCTCTCACACCATCTCATTAAAACATTCTATGCAGGGGGTGAACTCAAGGACAGTAAGAAGTGTCCAATAATTGGTCTCCATGTTAGACTTGTGTTAATTAGGCATACCTATATTAAAGCATATTCCCATAATCTGTTGGAATATATTCATAAACCTTGGGGACATACTTGAATTAACCCTTAATGGGAATGCCTTCAGAATACATTAGCTGTCTCCTAAGATCATGTTAAAATGTTGATTTTAATGGACTTTCACAGATAATTCATTTAAAGGGACTGAAAATACCCCATTATAGCACTGAATAAATCATCAGAGTAATATAGAAATGGGAGATATCATTATTATTATTAAAATTTCATATAATCAGAATGAACCTTATTAATTTTTTTGTTTGTTCTGCCAGAAAATTAGGAAGGTATCAGTTTGTTTGACTAGAACTTGGACAATGAATAAAAATGATAGTTATCATCATTTTCATTATTATCAACATTAATTGGGTGCCTGCCAATATGTGAAGCACCATACTAGGCCTTGGGGAGATGAAAGGTAGGAGGCACTTTCCCTGCCCTTAAGGGCTTGCAATTAACATGATAACTAAAAGAACATGCCAGAGCAGTAGGGCGTAAGCTAATTTTGCAACAAATAAATGTGCTGCCATTCCAGAATGCTGTGCTGGTTTGAAGTGGATTAGCTCATGTTACCAACAAGAACATAGATGACAAAGCTCACTTGGTCTGGGTACTAGAAAGAACCATCAGGGACTCCACTTGTACATAGTTTAGGGAAAGGACAGTTACTTAAGCCAACTTACCCACAGGTATCCTGAGGTTGATGTGTCCATGCGTAGAGGAAATGTTGTGAGTTTGAGAGGTCTTGACATCCTGGTTCTTTGATCATAGCTGAATGGTGGCAAGAGAAGAATCTCCAGAAATCACTTCAGTGATCTCAGAGAAGATAACCAACAACCAAAGGATAGGTACAAGCCTGGCACATTTTACTAGAAGATATTGATGGTAGTTGATTGGATGGTGCAGAGCCAAGGTGAAATGTAAAATGTCTAATCTTAAGCCTCACAAATTGCTTTATATTTCTGTAATTTTAAGTATGAACCTCACATCTTGGCATAATTATAGTTAGAATTGCTGCTGGTTGAGTTTTAGTCAGTGTGTGCTTTGTATGGAGGATATAAGTACCTGTCCCATACCTGATTTATATTATATATTGAGTAATTTTCTACTCCTCCATTTTCCAGGGAGTGGTAGTGGAAATCTAGATGCCTAAACCTAAACTTTAAATAATTTGTCCTCAGGGTGTAAGTTTAATGAGCTGAGGAATGTGAAAAAAAAGAGTGTAGAATTTATCTCAACAGAGATCAGGCTTCCCCACTAATATGCTCAATCTGAACTGAGAATATGGATCCAGAGCATAGGGGACCCTTATAAAGGTGGAGTGGTGACAATATTTAGTTCCTTTGGGTAGTAATACCCCATTGCATTCATGAGCCATAATTTTAAAAAATTCCCTTATCAGTTGGATTTTCCAATATTTTTCACATGATGGAAATGCAAAATATTACTATCTGATTTCATATACTTAGTATTGTAGAGATGAATGAGACCCTGCTATTGTTACTGTTCAGTCATGTCCAACTCTTCCTGACCTCATTTGGGGTTTTATGGCAAGACACAAAGGTACTGGTTTGTCATTTCCTTCTCCAACTCCTTGTATAGATGAGAAAAATGAAGTAAATAGAACTAAATGACTTGCCCAGGGGTCACACAGATAGTAAATGTCTGAGGTAGGTTTTGAACTTTTGGAGATTGAGTCTTTCTGATTCCAAGCCTGGAATTCTATTCACTGAGCCACTTAGCTGCCCCAAAAGGAACCTTTGAAAATATCTAACCCAACTTCTTCCATTAACAGAAAAGTATATTGAGGTCCAAGATCACACTGAATGTATAATAATTTGCTCCACTGATTTCCTTTGATTCCAGATCTAGGACATTTTTCACTGGTCCATAATCTCTTTTTTTTTAAAAAAAAATAACTTGTATCTTAGCCTCACAACTTAATTCTGGCTTCTCTGTGGAAGTCTAGGGCATCAAACCTGATCTTTAACTCACCTGGCTTCCCAGAATAATATCAGTAGCAGGGATTTAGGGCACAAGTTCTTGTCTGCTACAGCTAGAAACATCAAGGTATATATAGAACTAAGCTTTTAGAAAGCCTGTAGTGTCCCTGGTTATCATTCTTGACCCATGTGGTCTTTAGTTTATATAACTCCCAGGAAAGAGGTCATTAGCAAGTCATAGGTACAAGCCAACCTTCTGTACCAATGACTCAGGGAACAATTTCTCTACTTCCTATCTTTCCTCTTGTCCTTATTGGAAGCACTGGAAGTCTCTCTCTTTTTAAGAGTCACATAGTGAAAAGAGTCAAATGAATTGGCCTTAAGCATTACAAAAAAGAGGCTGCCATGGGGAGAACATTTGCTCTGAAAAATTTTGATGCTCTTTTCTCTTCCACTTGGGGACTACAATGTTAACTAAGAAGATCGCATGGGGGTAGAGTCAAGATGGTGGAGTAGAAAGATGCATATACTCTAGCACTTTCCCCACAGCCCACAAAATACCTGTAAAAAATGACTCTCAATAAAGTCTAGAGCAGCATGGTTTCCATAGAACAACAGAGCAAAAGAGGTTTCCAGCCAAAGGTAACCCAGAAGACTGACAGGAAAGGTCTATCTCACAGGATGCTGAGCTGAGGAGCCCAGCCCTGACCACCTGCCATGGGGAGGAACAGGACCTAAACAGGCCTCCAAGCCAGAATCCCCAGCAGGGAAGGTTCCAGATACCTCAACCCACAAGCCACAAAGAAAGCTCCAAAGGTCAGTGTGGGAGGGCTTTCCTAGCTGGGTGAGTGGGGAATGGGGTTCCTCCACCGCTGGTCCCAGGTGACGGCGGCAGCAGCAGACTGCAGGCGGCTATGGTGGCCAGGAAGCAATCTGGGTCCATTGTCGAGGCAGCTCAGCTTAAAGTCTCTGGTGGGAGGGAACAGCTGATCCAAACCCCAGCTCTGAGTGATGGCCCCACCCCCACCCAAAGCCCAGGGGCAGCTGAGCTGCGTCTAATCTGTTGACAAAGGATTCAGAAGTCAAGTAACTGGCTGGGAAAATGCCCAAAAAAGAGGAAAAAAAAAGTAAGACCATAGAAGGTTACTTTCTTGGTGAACAGGTGTCTGCTCCCATCCTTTCAGATGAGGAAGAACAAGGCTTACTGTCACAGGAAGTTAAGACCCCTGCCTCCAGAGCCTCCAAAGTGAACTTAAACTAGACTCAGGAAATGGAAGAGCTTGAAAAGTGAGTTAGAAACTTGTTAAAGGAGAAAACTTCCCCCCCCCCCCAAATGCTGAGGAAAATAACACCTTTAAAAAGAGGCTAACTCAATTGGAAAAAGAGGTCCAAAAAACTAATGAGGAGAAGGAGGCATTAAAAAGAAGAATTAGCCAAATGGAGGAGAAGGTTCGAAAGCTCACTGAACAAAACAGTTCTTTGAAAGAGAGAATTGAGTTCAGGGAAATGAATGACTATGAGATAAACCAAACAGTTAGAAAACAAAACCAAAAGTTTGAAAAAATAGAAGATAATGTGAAAAAATCTCATTGGAAAAACAACTGACCTGGAAAATAGGTCCAGGAGAGATAATTTAAAAATTATGGGATTACCTGAAAGCCATGATCAAAAAAAGAGCCTAGACATTATCTTCCATGAAATTATTAAGGAAAACTGTACTGATATTCTAGACCCAGAGGGCAAAATAAATATTGAAAGAATCCACTGATCACCTCCTGAAAGAGACCTGAAAAGAGAAACTCCTATGAATATTTTGTGGCCAAATTTCAGAGTTCCCAGGTCAAGGAGAAAATACTGCAAGCAGCTAGGAAGAAACAATTTGAGTATTGTGGAAATACAATCAGGATAACACAGGATCTGGCAGCCTCAACATTAAGGGATTGAAGGGCTTGGAATAGGATATTTCAGAAGTCAAAGGAACTGGGATTAAAACCAAGAATCACCTACCCAGCAAAACTGAGGATAACACTTCAAGGGAATGAATGGTCATTCAATGATATAGAGGACTTTGAAGCCTTCATATTGATGAAAAGACCAGAACTATATAGAAAATTTGACTTTCCAACACAAGAATCAAGAGAAACATCAAAAGGTAAACAAGAAAGCAAAATCATAAAAGGCTTTCTAAAGCTGAACTGTTTACATTCCTACATGGAAAGAAAATATTTATCAGGCTTGAATCTTTTCTCGGTATTTGGGTAGATGGAGAAATTGTACATACACATACACACACACACACACACATACACATATATAGACAGAGAGTACAGGGTGTGTTAAATCAGAAGAGATGATATCCACACAAAAAAATTAAAATAAAATAAAAATTAAGGGGTGAGGGAGGAAAATACTGGGAGGAAAAAGGGAGAAATGGAATGGGGCAGTCTACAACTCATAAAAGAGATAAAGAAAAAATCTTGTTCAATGGAGGAGAAAAGGGAGAAGGGGAGCAGGGAAAAGTGAAGCTACTCTCTTCACATATGGCTGAAGGAGGGAATAACATGCTCACTAAATCTGGTATGGAAATCTATCTTATACTACAGGAAAATAGGGGAGGAGGTGACAAGTGGGGTGAGGGAAATGATAGAAAGGAGGGCAAATAGGAGAAGGGAGTAACTAGAAATAAACACTTTTGGGAAGGGACAAGGTCAGATGAGGAAATAAAAAAATAAGTGAGGATACAGCAGGATAGAGGGCAACATAGTATTACATAACATGATTATTATGGAAGTCTTTTGCAAAATGACACATATTTAATCTGAATTGAATTGCTTGCCTTCTCAGTGGGGATGGGTAGGGAGGTAGGGAGGGAGAGAAGTTGGAAGTTGGAATTCAAAATATTAGCAATGAATATTCAGAATTTTTATTGCATATAACCGGGAAATAAGAAACACAGGTAATAGGGTATAGAAATTTATCTTGCCCTACAAGAAAAGAGAGAAGATGGGGATAAGGGAAGGGTAGAGTGTGATAGAAGGGAGGGTTCATGGAGGGAAGGGGTAATCAGAATGCAAGGTATTAGGGGGTGGGAGGAGGAGAGAGATGGGGAGAAAAATTACAATTGATTGAATTAATAAGTGAGACTAAATCAGAGACATCTTTAATTTGGGGAAAAAAATTTTAGTCTAAGTCTCCTAGAAGCAGGTAAAATTTGGCATTGATGGAAAAGTTAAGGTTTTAATGGTAAATTTGATTTTCTGATTGCTCTTTAATCAGGAACTAGAACATGTATAGGAGAATGGTACTTCAGACTTGCCTGAAAAGATGTTCCTTAGCCAATGTGAAATTATAGTCATATCTGAAACCTGGTTATTGAAACTTGCTATTTTAAGATGCTATGGGACTATTAACTGACTGTTCTTCTGAGTCTAATTCCAGGTATGGATAGCAAGAAAGGCGGTCTGAGCCTCCAATCCATGATGCCAGTAAGCCTGTGAGATGTGGTATGAACTAAAAAAGGTGATCTCATGGGAAGGGTGAGAGAGCGGCTGTTCAGCCTGGCCTGAGGTAGGATTCTCCTGACTCAGTTTCCCCACTGACACCTGGCAGACTTTAATCCTGACTGAATTCAAATTGACAATCTACTCCTGCCTGGAATTGACATGAAGTTGGGGAGATATTGTATCCCTGCAATGTCCGTACTCTTAGTGGCTATTTCCTATAGTGAAAAGGTTTTAAGCTTAATACCAGATCTATTCAATTATAGATTGTTGGTAGGGGAGCATCCGAGGTTAAGTCTAAAATTAAGCTCTTAGGCTTAAGACTTTAGACCAACAACAAGAAGTTAGGGTCCTTTAATTCTTAGTAATAGTGTGGAGACAATCGGGTCAAGGGCTTGTGAATAATACATAGTTATTATTTGTGTCTCAGTTGGTAAATGTTAAAAAAAAATTCGTTTGTGGTCTATATTTTAAATGCTTTAAGAGAAGTATCACCTGACCAAAAGTTGGAATTGTTTTACATGATATGAACTGTGTTAAAAATGAAAAAAAAAAGAAAAAAGTAGTTTTACTTCAACAAAAATAACGCTATATGGTCTTAAAAAGCTAAGAAGATGATTATCAGAAAAGGTCCTATTAGATACTGTAGATTAATCATATATCTAGTTGAACAGGAATTAACAATTGCATTTTTTGCGTGAGATATATTAAAATTGTCATTTTTAATAAGATAATAAGTACAAAAAAAAAGAGAATTGCATGCATGAATGCTTGGATCCTCCCCCCCCCCTTCCTGGCTTTCCCATTTTCCAAAAGGCTCTTTTCATAGGCACCACAGGTCTTCAATTTTGCAATGATGTGTTGAAAATATTGGAGAGGTCTCTGCTTTCTTTCATGCATGCCTTCACAGCAACCTAGATTGAATTATCGGGCATCTGACTACCTGTTCTCGGCCTCCAGATGGTTCAGACTACAGTTGCTTGGCTTTGGATCAAAGTCATCCTATATCCTGCTCTAGCCTGAACCTGAGCCTAATGAGTTTGTAAAGAATAGGAAATGAGATGGGAACTGGTAGGCTCAGCTCTCTGAACTTGGGTAAAGGCACTCCATTCAATTTGATCAGGAGCCAGTAGGAAATTGGTAGGGTGCCTATTGGTCAGACACATTTTGGGAGTTTGAGTTTGAACTTCCTCTCAACATTAACCTCAGGGATTGTGGGCTTTGTTCTCAGAAAATGCAGAACTCTATCTACTTCCATGAGGAGCTCTCCCTGTCTTGGATGAATGATGATGCTCCTGGATAGGCTTGTGACCACAGATTCATGCAGAGTCCACTGGGTTTAGAACCAGAACTAGGAATTTTTGTTTTCTGGTCAAGTATCATAAGCTTCACCAGGAGCAAGGCGCCTGAAGAAGCAGGACAAGGGAAGGACTCACCCCAGATGGTCATCTGGTAGCTTTCCCTCTAACCAGTTATTCCTGCTAAGGAGGGCATTTAGGTTATTTCTACTTTGTTGAAGAATTGTTGAGAATATTATCCATGCCCTGTGACAAAGCCTCAATCATCCTGCCCTGGTTACAGCCTTGACTGAGCTATAAGCCTAAGTGCTGGCTGGTGTCAAAGGGCTGCTCCTCACAATTCCCTCTCCCACAGGTCTTACATCCCATCGTTAGTGATCAAAGATATCTTTCTCTCTCCCTTCCTTGGAAGCTTGGGGTAGTGAAAATAGCACTAGATTTTTGGATCTGTGCCCCACCCCCATCTTCCAAGATTCTTACTGTGTGATCTAGAGCAAAACAATTCTTTCTAAGCCTTAATTCTTCCTCTGTAAGATGAGGCTGTAGGATTCTTATAAGTCCAACCTGACCTGCAGCCCCCACCCCAAAACCCTCAGTCAAACTGCCTATGATCATGGTCAAGCTAGGAAAGCAGTGCCTTTCATTTACAAATTTGGCTGCTACCATTGGCCACATCCATACCCCACCTGACCACAACTCCTGAAGGATTCATGGTCCTGCACACTACCCAGAAGCCCCTTCTTCTGATAAGAGGAAATAGTTAGAGTATGAATTTAGAGCAGCAAGAGACCTTAGAAGAGGCCATCAACCCAACTTCTTAATTTTATAGTTTAGGAAACTGAGGCAGACAGGGGTTATGTGACTTATCCAGGATCACATCTCTAGTAGGCAGGTTTAAAGTCAGTTCTTCTTTATTCTAAGTCCATTGCTTTATACTATACGAGAGGACATCTCAGAATGATCTCTGAGGCATCACTCTCCTCTAACATTCTATGATTGTACTTAGGTCATTTCTGTAGCATTTTCAGATGCAGAGAACTTGACAGTTTCTTATGAGTAAGAGTTTTTTGGTTGTTATTTTCGTTGTTCAGTTGTATCTGACTCTTTGTGACCTCATTTGGGGTTTCTTGGCCAAGATATCAGAGTGGTTGGCCGTTTCCTTCTCCAGCTCATTTTACAGATGAAGAAACTGAGGCAAACAGGATTAAGTGATTTATCCAGAGTCCAGAGATAACTATTAAGTGTCTCAGGTCATATCTGAACTTGAAGAAGACGATTCTTCCTGACTTCAGACCCAGTGTTTTATCTAGCTACCTCTAATTAATAAATGACCTGCCACTATTGGTCATTCTGGTTTTTTTTTTTCTCCTTTCAAATATCTTCAGAAGGGCCACTTGAACTTAGAAAAATAAATTGGAGAACTCTGAGGCTTGCCAAATAATTCTGGAATGACATATTGGTTGCTGTAGCAGTGGTCTCAGAGAATCAACCTTTCTGTCCCTCCCTCTACCCCAAAACATCCTCTCTGGGGATGCTGGTTTAGATGCAGAGTTTTGTAAATATCAACTTGGGTTTGTATGTAACCTACCTGTCTGACTGCTTGTAACCTCACTCAAAGATCCATGTTAATAGGATTGGAGCTGCTGCCTTCCTGGGACAAGCATTGTTCATAGCAATTATGCTACAAAGACTCTTGATGGCTGAATAGTTGGGTTTGCAGCTGATGTAGTCAGTTCTAATTTGCAAAGCACTGTCCCCGACCCTGATTTCCATTATATGAAGAATATTTGTCTGGAAGTCTCTGTTTTGATACTGTAAGCCATTACTGAGCACTTTCAGGGCTTTATGGGTAATTTGGGCAGGCTCTATGAAATGATGGAAAGATTTTAAATGGCAATAGGCCAACAAATTAATTTTGAGTGAAAAATGATCTCATTCTCCTCCCTATCTGCTGAATTTCTACCCATATTTTAAAGCTCAATGCATGTACAAACCCTTCTAGTTCTGTAATGACCTTCACTGCCTCCTTATGAATTATACACTTTATTTTATAGTTATTTGTAGATGAGTCATAATTCCCTGATAGACTATAAGTTCCCTAAAGCCAGGGACTGTACTTTATCTAAATGTTGTTTTTTTCCCCCTGGAATCTAATGCATTCATTACTCCCTACACAACTGGCACTTGATAAATGTTGTTTGAAGTTGTTGAATGGAAAACAATTGGGTTGTACGTAGATAAAAATGGGATCACTGATCTATTTAAGCTAGAAGAGTGGGATTGAGGGGGAACCTGTGGCCTAGAGACCATATGTGGCCCTCTAGATCCTTAAGTGTGGCCCTTTGACTGAATCCAAACTTTACAGAATAAATCCCCTTAATAAAAGAAATTGTTTTTTAAAACTTGGATTCAGTCAAAAGGCTGCGTCTAAGGACCTAGAAGTCCTTGAGGTTGCAGGCCCACTCCTGAAGACTATATGTGTATAGTCATGCAAAATATATTTCCATTTTAACCGTGTTGCAAAAGTAAACATTGACCAAAAAATCAGGAAAAATAAAGTCACAAAAGTTTGCTTCAATCTGCTTTCACTCTCTGTCAGTTCTTTCTTTGGAAGTGGATAGCATTTTTCATCATAAGTCTTTTGGAATTGTCATGGATCATTGTATGGATCAGAATAGCTAAACGGTTCACAGTTGATCATTGTACAGTTTTGCTATCCCTATGTACAGTGTTTTACTGGTTCTGTTCACTTCACTTTGCATCAGTTCATGCTAGTGTTTCCTGTTTTTTTCTGAAGCTCTCCTGCTCATCATTCTTTATGACTCAATAGGGTTCCATCAAAATCATAAAGCACAGCTCATTCAGCCATTCTCTTAGTTCCAATTCTTTGCCACCACAAAAAGAGCTGCTATAAATATTTTTGTTTGTGGGATTCTTTTCCTTTTCCTTTTTGGTCTCTTCAGGATACAGATCTAGTATCAGCATTGCTGGATCAAAGAGTATACACAATTTTATAGACTTTTAGGAATAGTTTCTGATTTCCAGAATGGTCAAATTAGTTCACAATTCCACCAATAGTGCATTAGTATCTCAATTTTCCCACATCCCCTCTAACATGTATCATTTAAAAAATTGGAATTCTATTCAATATGAGGTCCGACCCTAAGAATCATTTCAAGAATCTATCTGGGATCTTTGTTTCATTAAGAAGCCTTTTCACAGGTTTTCATCCAACAGAAATGCCAGCTAATAAATATAACAGTGGCAACAAGCTTTTATATAGTGTGTTAGGTTTTCAAAGTGCTTAATGAACTTAAACCCATTTTAAATCTAATAAAAATGGCAGTCTGTATGGAGTCCTGAATGTATTGTCAAGTTAATGATGTTACTGTTCATGTGATGGGTCAATAATTAGGGAAAAAAGGCCGATTAGGAAACAAAAAGAAATACATGGCGGGCATAAAAAGAGAGAGCAACATACTATTGAGGATGGCTTCTAGATAAGAAGTGGCACAAAAGAAACTGTTTAAAAGACTATAAAAATAGGTGAGCCAGTCATGTACCAAGAACAAAGTATAATAAGTATGTAGAGCACTTATATGCTCCCCTAGTGTCTTTGTAATGTTTAGAGATGCGGAGAGAAGCCCCTGGGGAGGCAGGATGTTTGGGAGGACATGGAGAGGAGGGGGTCACACATAAAGACAATGTGTGAATGAATTGACATCTCCAAGTAGAGATCTCAAACTCTACATATCTATAACAAGGTTTGTTATCTTTCCTTCTAATCCTACGTCTTCTCCAAATTTCTGTGTTTCTTTTCAAGGCACCACTATTCTTCTAGTTACCCAGATTTGCATCTTAGGCACCATCTTAAATTCTTTTTATTTTTCACAGTTATTTATTGTTAAGATATTGTTGACACTTAGTGTTATGTAAAAAAATGTAGCCACTGATTCCAAAGCTAAATTTTAACTCCAATGAGAGTGCCTCTTTCAAAAAAATACAGGATAAAAAATTTTACGCTAACGAGTAGACTGTATTCCTTGACAACGGAAAAACAAGAAAAAAATCTCTATGTAATGCAGAATATACATTGAGTTAGTTCAATCAAAGTTAGGAATCCTTTGAAAATATTTATATATCAAAGTTATTATACATGTTTCAGCCAATCCAGTACGTACCAGAAGTTGTTTTACCATTTGGTGATGTGTGGTACATCTTGCTGTGTGAGAAAGGATATCTTACGTGACTGCAATGCAAATAGGAATGGGCTGAGCTGTGGCCTGCTCATTAACGTTTCTAATAACCAGTCTGTTGCCTCATCAAGGCTGGTTCCTCTAGCTGCTGATGCTTTGAAAGTTTGTCATTTTTTGTCCTTTAAGGCAGAGAGCCCAAGTGAATTCATTATCTCTGGCAGTCATGACACAGTCTTGTTTTGTGCCATGATTATTTACAAGTAGTACTAAAATGACTTTTTAAACTGCTCTTTCTTTCTCTGACATGGCAACAAACCATCAGAAACTTCAGTTTCCATCACAATCTCAACTACACAGGAGCAAAGGAGCATAGATTCAGAGCTGAAACAGACCTTGGAGGCAACCAAGTCCAGCTCCCTAATTTTACAGGTGAGAAATCTGAGGGTCCGACAGGTTAAGTCCCTTGCCCAGGAACACAGAACCAGTAACAGTAATAACAGCTGACATTTATACAGCACTTAAAGATTTGCAAAGAACTTTACAAATATTATTTAATTTGATTCTCCCAACAATGCTAGGATCTCGGTGCTATTATTATCTCTGCTTTACAGCAGGCAGAAGTTAAATGACTTCCTCAGAGTCACATAGCTAGTAAGTGTCTGAGTCAGGTTTCCTGACTCCAGGCTCAGCACTCTGTCTCCTATGTTATCTAGCTGCTTCTTTAAGGAAATGGTAAAGTGGGATTTGAACACATCTTCCTGATTCCAAGAACAGAAAGCTATCTATTATACTACAACAACTCTCACAAATGTTTGAATAATAACCTTGCCAATATGGCTGCTAAAGTTAGACTTGAAACTTCAGGATTTTGTATACTATCATTTCAACATCGAAACTGTGGCAACTGCATTGCAAATTCTACTATGGAGATTGAAGATGCAAGATTCTTTCCCAGAATTTACCAGTTTGGTGATATTTGTGTGTGTGTTTTTTAGACTTGATAATTTTATTTTCAGTTCAAATTCTCTCCCTCTCTGCAGTCTTCCCCCATCCATTGAGTAGGCAAGAAATATAAAATCCATTATACATATGAAGTTGTGCAAAATATATATTTGCATTGGGAGTGAGAGAGAGAGAGGAGGAGGGAGACAAAGAGAGAGAGACGGGGGGAGAGAGAGAGAGAATGCTTCAGTCTGTACTCTGACACCATTAAATTCTCTATCTGGAGGTAGATAGCATTTTACATGACATCATGAGTTCTGTGGAATTGTGCTGGATCACTGTATTAATAAGTTATTAAATCTTTCATAGTAAGTTATTTGTACAATATTGTTCTTACTATTTAGATTGTTCTCCTGGTTCTACTCACTTCGCTTTGCATCCATTCATATAAATCTTCCCAGGTTTTCCCAGACTACTCCCTTCATTATTTCTTAAAGCATGATAGTATTCCATGCAGCTCACATGCCATGAGCTGTTCAGTCATTTCCCAGATGATGGGATGTCAGTTCACAATTCTTTGCCTTGGTGACATCTTTGAACTTGACTTTCTGGGATTATTTTTGGATGCTTCTGGGAGAAAGAAGTCAGAAGATCTTCTGCCTTGTTAGTTCATGCCACAAGGAGAGGAAGAATGGTGGGCACCAGATCTCTGGGTGCTAGCTCTCCTCGTACTTCTTCCATGACCTTGTAGGAGTCGAACCCCAGAGAGCAGTTGATTCTACCAGTCAGAAGCTGATAAGGTGAGATTGCAGCACAGTCAGAAGCAGTTTTACTTTCTCTACACCTTGCTCCTTACCTCCTAAAAGGAGATTAGTTCAAAGCTTGTATCTCCATGAATCAGAAGGAGAGTTTTTTCTGTCCTCTCCTTTGCACATGTGAGGATGGAGATTCCCCATCAGCTGGATGTTTCCTTACATAATTGCTTACTATTATTGCTAGCCACTATTGCTGGTGATTACTGGTGGATCAGTTCCCTTCCTTGAAATGAATGAAAAATCAGGTTGCTGACAAATCTTTTTCTGGTGTGTTTAATGTTGGCAATTCAGGAAGAAATTTTTAAGCAAAGGCAGCCACATGGTACAATGGATAGTGTGTTGGGTCTGGAGTGAGACAAACTTAAATTTAAACCCAGCACTAGATAAGTTCTAGCTGTGTGACCTTGGGCAAGTCACTTATCCTCCATCTCCTTCAGTTACTTCAACTATAAAATGGGGATACTAATAGCATCCACCTCCCACAGTTGTATTATCAATGAAATAATATAAATACATACATGTGTATGTCTGTATGTGTGTACATATATACATATACATATATATCACTTAGCGTAGTGCCAGATGCAGAGTAAGCTCTATGTAAATGCTAGCTAATATTTTTATGTCTACAGAGAAATAGGAGACACACTCCTCACTTCAGAATGTTTAAGGAATATGGAAGTTCCACAAGCGAGGGAAATGTATTGATATCATACTCCTAGTCAAGTAAAAATTTCCATAAGCAGGAGAACCTATAAGTACAGAGAATTATACATGCATACTTATACCTATATAAGGATACTTTCTAGCTAAGTGGCACAGTACACAGAGGCCTGACTGGAGTCAGGAAGACTCATCTTCTTGAGTTCAAATTCAGCCTCAGACCCTTACTAGCTGTGTGACCCTGGTCAAGTCACTTAACTATTTTTGCCTCAGTTTCTTCATCTGTAATATGAGCCAGAGAAGAAATTGGTGAACCACTCCAGTATCTTTGCCAAGAAGACCCCAGATAGGTTCACAAAGAGTTGAACATGTCTGGAAAAATGACTGAAAAACAATATACATGTTTGTATTTATATATATGACTCTACACCTGGCTAAGATAAACTCTTGAGGAAAAGGAAAGCCAAGGCTGGGCAGGCCCCTCTTCAGTGTGACTGTACTACATGTACAGCATTCAGGCCCTAAATTTGCTACAAGGGACATAGAATCATAGTAAGTGAGAACTGGAAGGAATCTCAGTATCTAGCTAGTTCAACCAAATCACAAAAGAAATCCTCCCTGTGAAACACCCAACAAATGGTCATCTGCACTTGAAAGATGCATCCAAGGAGGAGGAGGAACATTATACTTCTTGAGACAGATCAGTGATCTTTTGGACAGCTCTCATTGTCCAGGAAAATTTTATTGACATTGAACCAAAATTTGCCTTTTTGCAATTTCTCCCCTCTGGGGCCAAACAGAACAAATCTAATCTAAATATCAACTCTTTCATATGACAGCTCTTCAAATACTTGAACACAGCTTTTATGTCTCCCATGAGACTTTTCTCCAATATAGACATACTCAGTTCCTTCAACCTGTCCTCCTATTCTATGATCTCAAGGTCCCTCACCCACCTGGTTATCCTCCTCTATACATTTTCCAGTTAAACAATGTCTGACACAGTGGGACTTTCATCTTCCTAATCTTGAAACCTAGGACCCTTTAAGTACAGCTCAAGATCATATTAGCCTTTTTGTCTGCCATGTCATTAGTCTGTCATATCATGCTGTTGACTTTTAATGAACTTTCAGTTCATTAAGACCTCTAGATCTTTAAAAAGAAAGAAAGAGAAAAACAACTGCCATATATCCATGCCTCCATCATTTTATACTTCTGAAGTTGATTTTTTGTAATCAAGTACTTTACATTTATTTCTTCTGGATTTCATCTTTTTAGATTCAGCCCAGCATTCTAGTCTGACAAGATACTTTTACTCCTGTCATCTGGTATGTTAACTGCGTATCTTAGCTTGGTGCCATATGCAAAGTTGAAGAGTGTATCATCCATACTTTTGTTTAAGTCATTGATAAAATTATTAAACAACACAGGGCCAAGTGCAGATCCCTAGGATAATTCCCTGGAGACCAGCTGCCACATTGGCACTAAACCATTACAATTATTATTTGAATACAGTTATCCAACCAGCTCGGAATCCATCTCCTTTCATCTTCTCCATTGGAATAGCATAAGGATTTTCATCAAAAACTTTTCTAAAAATCAACTAAATTCTACCCATTGAATTCCCTTCAACTAATCATTTAGTAATGCTGTCAAAACATGAAATGAGGCTAGTCTGGCATGGACTTTTCTTGATGAAGTCATGTTAGTTCTTTGTTATCATTGCTTTTCTTTCTAGATATTCACCAACCATGCCTTTAATGACATTTTCCCCACAGAATTTTCACATAGAATGTCCACAAACAGATTTGTCAAACACAAATCCAAGCAAATTTTTATATGTCTTAAATGTAGAGGGCATTAAAAATACCATAAAACCCAAGATAGGAATCATGGCAACAACTTCTTCAACTAGTAACCTATATAAAATCATTATTTTCCCTGTTCTCTATATTTTCAAAATTAAAACCTTCACCTTTGAATTCCAAACAGATTGGGAAAAGTAGTTGAAAAAAACAACAAATGGTTGTACCTCTTCCTCTGCTTTTTGGTGCCCCTGAATGGGTCTCCTCCTCTCCTTACTCTAGTACCCAGAATCTGGGCCACTTTCCCCTCCCTGGAAAAGCATTCTTTACTGTAATGATTTCTGACTTTCATGAGACTCCTGACTGGGGAAAGGCTGAAAGGACCATCTTTGACTCTTCATTCTCACACTTCCCCTTCCCATATTTTATCAGTTGCTAAGTCTTATTTGTTCCTTTATCTCCATTCACAGCAAAACCACCCCAGTCCATATCCTTATTACCTCTTGCCTTCACTACTGCAATAGCCTTGGTTGGTATCCCAGACTGATTTTTCTTTTGAGTAGGTAAAAGAGGCCATTCTTTGCCTCATTTCTTACCTAACCTTAATCATTGAATGGGTGTTGCTTCAGTCAAACCTAGACCTGGGAAAGACCTTAGCTTAAAAAAACCAAGGGTTCCTTCTGCATCTAGGGCCATCTCTAGTCATCCTAATCTATATTTTGCCAATGGATCCAGATGACTCCAGAGAAGAAAGTGAAGCTGGTGACGTTGCTCACATAAATCCAATTTACTTGCAAGTCAAGACATCACCTTCCTGATGTCATTGATAATCTGACAATGGAGGACAAACAACAGCCTTGTATAGGATGTGTGTCACCCACGTAGGCTAAGTATATGTCTGCACTGATTGTCTATATGCTAATCACTTGGAGGCATGAATAGATATCTCTGGAATTTTCTCTAAGAGAGACTGATTTCTTCCTAAAGGGAGGCAGCAGAAAGGACCAAAAGACTTGCTATGCTATTCTCTTTTGAGATGGATTACTGAGTTTACATACACACATATTTTCTCAAATATTACTTTTCTGGGAGAGTTTTTTTTTTTTTTTTAAAGATTCAAGCTACTTTCTTTTCTTGTCACTATCCCTTACAGGAAATTTAATACCCTAAACTTTTGTCTACAAACTTGACCCCTTCCCACTAAATGCCATTTATAAAAAAGACAATCAGAAATGGTGAATGGTAAAAAATTCCACTTATCCGAGCAGAAAGCAAATAGAAATCAGTGAAGGTGTAGAATTTAGAAGAAATAGGCAAGACATAGTGTGAATGAATTCTACCAACTGGGAAGTGAACTATCTTAGTTCAACCAAGACACAAGTCTCAGTCTCAACAAAGGTAAATTCCCCAAAGTCCCTAGGTAAGCAAGCTAGAAATCTGAAGCATGGTGAGGAATTGGATTTCCCCTACATGTCTGCCTTCTAAAATCTGTTTTCTCTCTTCCCAAAAAGAATCTTCAGTCACATATATGTCTCTGAAAGCAGTCAGAAAGAAGAAAAAAAATGGCTATTTTCTCACCCCAACTCTGTATACAGGTGACAAGCCATTTCTTCCATCATTTCTGAATTATGATTAGGCAGCAGCAGGCAAAATGCATTTGGGCAACTGAATTATATTTGTAATTGAGCTCCCAAAATCCAGTCTTCTACTCTCCAATCATGTCACCAAATTGGTATTCTGAAAGCACAGACCTGATCATGTCACTCTTCTGTTGAAGAATCTTCCATGGCTCCCTACTACATTTTAGTTAAAATAGAAATTCTCCTTTTTAGCATTTAAAGCCCTTTGCAGTCTGGTTCCAGGCCATCTTTCTAGGTTGATTACACCTTCTTCCTCCTCCTCATGCACTCTGATTCTAGTAAAACTGGGCTGTTTGTTGTTTCCTATAAATCATATGCCGTGTCCCATCTCAGCACCTTTCCACAGGCTGGTTTCTCCTCCCTTCCATTTCTGGGAATGCATAGTTCCCCTCAAACTTCAGTTCTGGTGCTATCTCCTTCAAGAGATCTTTCTTGATTCCCCACATTGTTAGTGCCTCCCACAATCACTACGTAAATATATTATATATATATAATATATATATATATATATATATATGCACACACATATATGTTATACACACACAGACACATATATTTTTGTATATATTCCATATTTACTTAATCTGTAAGCATATCATCTCCATAATGTAACATAAGCTCCTTGGAGGCAAGGATTGTCTCATTTTTATTTTGAAATCATCCATGTCTGGCACACAGTAGGCAATTAATAAATGCTTTTTCAGTTGGGAAGCAATTTTACCACCAGTACCTCTGATCTAAAATATATAGAGAACTGAGTCAAATTTATGAAGTACAAGTCCTTCACCAGATGATAAATGGTCAAAGGATATGAACAGGCAATTTTCAGAGGAAGAAATTAAAGCTATCTATAGCCATATGAAAAAGTGCTCTAAATCACTATTTATTAGAGAAATGCAAAATAAAACAACTCTGAGGTACCACCTCACACCTATCAGATTGGCTAACATGACAAAACAGGAAAATGACAAATGTTGGAAGAAGATGTAGGAAAATTGGAACACTAATACATTGTTGGTGGAATTGTGAACTGACCCAACCATTCTAGAGAGCAATTTGGAATTGTGCCCAATAGGCAGCAAAACTGTGCATACTATTTGAACCAGCAATACCATTACTAGGTCTGTACCTGAAAGGGATCATAAAAAAAGGGAAAAGGACCCACATGTACAAAAATATTTATAGTGGCTCTTTTTGTAGTGGCAAAGAATTGGAATTGAGGGGATGCGTATTATTTGGGGAATGGTTGTGGCATATGAATGAAATGGAGTACTATTGTTCTATGAGAAATTATGAGCAGGTAGACTTCAGAGAAACCTGGAAAGATTTTCACTAACTGATGCTGAGGGAAGTGAGCAGAATCAGGAGAACATTGATTGCACGTTTGGAGAGAGTATTAATGACTCACACTAATGAAATCACAGATATACTGAATCTCTTGGAAATAGATTGAGGCTCTAGTTAGATCACATTATGTTGAGTTCAGGCCACCCTGTTTCAGGAAGGACAGTGACAAGTTGAAGTTCCCTCAGAAGGAGTAATCAGGATAGTGAGGAGATTAACTCTGACAAAGGAGGCTTGGTGGAAAGAAATGAGGATGTTTAGGGAAAAGAGAAGACTGAGGGGTATACAAGATTTTTATCTTTGAATTTATGGAGGGTTGACATGTGTAAAAGGTCTTAGGTTTGTTGGTGGTGGTAGAGCACTGACCCTGAAGGTAGGAACATTCAAGTTAAAATCTAGTTTCAGACACTTGTCAGCTATGTGAACCTGAGTAAGTCACTTTAACCTCAGTTTCCATAAAATGGAAAAATAATAGCACCTGCCTCTTGGTTTGTTATGAGAATCAAATGAAACAATGATTATAAAGTCCTTAGCCCACAGTAGGTGCTATGTAAATGTTAGCTATTATTATTGTTTTATTTGACCCTGGAAAGTAGAACTCAGATTAAGAAATTGAAATGACAAGGAGGGGATATTTTTATTCAATACAAGAAAAAAATTCCTAACAATAAGAATTATTAAAAAATGGAATCATTAGGGGAGAGGAGCCAAGATGGTGGAGTAGAAAGATTCACATATCCTAGCTCCTAACCTGCAGCCCATAAAATACCTGTAAAGAAGAAATCCCAACAAATTCTGGAGAAGTGGAACCCACATAGAAATGGAATGGAGGAGATTTCTGCTCCAGAGAGCACTGAAAAACCGACACCAAAGGTCTGTTGCACACTGGAACCGAAGCAGAGCCCAGCCCAGCCTTGGCCATGCAGCACTGAGAGGAGCAGATCCCAGCAGGCTTCAGGGACAGAATCTCCAGCGGCTGCTCAGGACCCTCTACCCACAGGCACCAAAGCTCAGTGAGAGAGCCTTTTTGGCTGGCTGAGAGGGGAGCAGGGTGTCCCCATAACTCAGGCCCCCTCAGGAGGCAGCAGTGGAGGCAGCAACAGACAGGAGCTCCTAAAGCAGACAGGAGCTCTGATCCATTATTGAAGGTCTCCACATAAACCCCCTGAGGGAACTGAGCCCTGTGTGGTGGCCCTGCCCCTACCTAAGCAGCTGAACTTAATCTTACACTGAATAGTAGCCCTGGCCCTGCTGAAAGCTCTGAGGCTGGGAAACAGCATTTGAATCTCAGACCCCAAGCATTAGCTGGGCAGATCTGGAGGGAAGGTGAGGGTGGAGAGGAATCTCAGAAGTCAAGTAACTTGCTGGGAAAATGCCCAGAAAAGGGAAAAAAAATAAGACCATAGAAGGTTACTTTCTTGGTGAACAGATATCTCCTCCTATCCTTTCAGATGAGGAAGAATAATGGTTACCATCAGGGAAAGACATAGAAGTCGAGGCTTCTGTATTCCAAACATCCAAAATAAATATTCAATGGGCTCAGGCCATGGAAGAGCTCAAAAAGGATTTTGAAAATCATGTTAGAGAGTGGAGGAAAAACTGGGAAGAGAAATGAGAGAGATGCAAGAAAAGTATGAAAAGCAGGTCAACACCTTGCTAAAGGAGACCTAAAAAAATGCTGAAGAAAATAACACTTTGAAAAATAGGCTCACTCAATTGACAAAAGAGGTTCAAAATGCCAATGATGAGAAGAATGCTTTAAAAAGCAGAATTAGCCAAATGGAAAAGGAGGTCCAAAAGCTCACTGAAGGAAATAGTTCTCTCAAAATTAGAATGGAACAGATGGAGGCTAATGACTCTATGAGAAACCAAGAAATCACAAAACAAAACCAAAAGAATGAAAAAATGGAAGAGAATGTGAAATATCTCATGGGAAAAACAACTGACCTGGAAAATAGATCCAGGAGAGACAATTTAAAAATTATGGGACTACCTGAAAGCCATGATCAAAAACAGAGCCTAGACATCATCTTTCATGAAATTATCAAGGAAAACTGCCCTGATATTCTAGAACCAGAGGGCAAAATAAGTATTCAAGGAATCCACCGATCACCACCTGAAAGAGATTGAAAAAGAGAAACTCCTAGGAACATTGTAGCCAAATTCCAGAGTTCCCAGGTCAAGGACAAAATATTGCAAGCAGCTAGAAAGAAACAATTCAAGTATTGTAGAAATATAATCAGGATAACACAAGATCTAGCAGCTTCTACATTAAGGGCTCAAAGGGCATGGAATATGATATTCCAGAAGTCAAAGGAACTAGGACTAAAACCAAGAATCACCTGCCCAGCAAAATTGAGTATAATACTTCAGGGGAAATATTGGTCTTTCAATGAAATAGAGGACTTTCAGGCATTCTTGATGAAAGATCAGAGCTGAAAAGGAAATTTGACTTTCAAACACAAGAATCAAGAGAAGCAAGAAAAGGTAAACAGCAAAGAGAAGTCATAAGGGACTTACTAAAGCTGAACTGTTTACATTCCTACATGGAAAGACAATATTTGTAACTCTTGAAACTTTTCAGTGTCTGGATTACACACACATACACACACATACACACATGCACACATACAGAGACAGAGAGCACAGACTGAATCAAATAGGACAGGATCATATCTTAAAAAAATGAGGTTAAGTGGTGAGAGAGAAATGTAGTGGGGGAAGAAAGGGAGAAATGGAATGGGGCAAATTATCTCTCATAGAAGAGGCAAGCAGGAGACTTTTTAGTGGAGGGAAAAAGAGGGGAGCTGAGAGAAAAACATGAAGTTTACTCTCATCACATTCAACTAAAGGAAGGAATAAAATGCACACTCATTTTGGTATGAAAACCTATTTTACAATACAGGAAAGTGGGGGAGAAGGGGATAAGCAGGGTTGGGGGATGATGGAAGGGAGGGCAATGGGAGGAGGGAGCAATTTGAAGTCAACACTTGGGGGGGGCAGGATCAAAAGACAGAATAGAAACAGTGGAGGATGAAGGGAAATATAGTTAGTCTCACACAGCATGACTATTATCGAAGTCATTTGCAAAACTACACAGATATGGCCCATATTGAATTGCCTGCCTTCCCAAAGGAAATGGGTGGGGAGGGAGGGATGGGGAGAAGATGGAACTCAAAGTTTTAGGAACAGCTGTTTAGTATTGTTCTTACTACTAGGAATAAGAAATACAGGTAATGGGGAATAGAAAGTTCTCTGGCTCTACAGGACAAAAGAGAAGATGGGGACAAGGGAAGGGAAGGATGATAGAAGAGAGGGCAGATTAGTGATAGGGGAAATTAGAATGCTTGGTGTATTGGGGTGGGGGGAGGGGAGAAATGGGGAGAAATTTGGAACCCAAAATTTTGTGAAAATGAATGCAAAAAGTTAAATAAATAATTTTAAAAAAAATGGAATCATTACCTCAGGAAGTCATAAGTTCCCAATGATTGATAGTCTTCCTACTAAGGCTTGATAATGACTCGTTGGACATGGTATAGAGTGAGTTCTTGCTTGGTTGGATTAAATGACTCTGATTTCCCTTCTAATTCTGAGCGTCTACAAATCTATGGTTCAGTGAAGTAACTGACCACTGTGTGTGTGGTGACTGAGAGATGCTATATTTATCCCACCCATCATCCTTCACAGCTTAACTCAAATGATGTCTCTCCAATGAAGCCATCCCTGCTTGTCACAATCAGATGTTTTTTCTCCCTCCTCAGAATTCTCATTGTTTTTACTCTTTACCTCTTTTATGAAATTAGCATATTCTACCTTCTATTATAATTATTCGTGTGCATCATAAGAGAAATATTTTTCTTTAAAAGGAAGGCTCCCTTGAAAGGTATTAGAGCCATTTTTGAAACTTAATCAGTCCATGGGACTAAGCATTGAGACATTGATTTGGCATCATGGTGGCCTAAGTATAAAAACCAGCCCACAAGGAGGCAGTGGCTTCTCCTATGGCCCTGACCAGCACAGTACCTTTGGAAAAGGTGGGGACAAAAAGATTGTGCCCAAATGAATGAATACTGCATCTTTGCTGACTATCCTTTCCATGTTACGGCAGAGCAAATTTACTTTTGCTAACTGCTAAACGATTTGTGGGTATCTCATTTTGTTCTAATTACAAACCTGGACCTCTAGAACAGCCTGAGTCAGACCCAACTTGGCTCACCTCCTTGAAAGACCATAAAGATCCAGGCGATCAGTGCTGAACTATGATTTTAAAAGTGTCAGAGATCACTTAGGCAATGGACCTATAAGTCTAGAGATGTTTATTAAAGAAAATATAGGTTCAAGTGGGAACCTGCACTTTCTGCTCTATTCTCATTAGCCCTAATATCACAACCCTATTCAGCAATATCCTTGAACTTTGAGCATCTTTGAAATAAGGCATATGATGATGCAGGTAGGCAGAAATCATTCTACTGGTTCCATCTCTATCAAAGGGAGATTTTTTAAATTAAATTATTTTATTTGTTTTCAGTGTTCTACAATCACTTCCATATATCTTAGAATTTTTTTTCCTTTCTCTCCCCCTCCTTCCCTCCTCCCTATCACGTCTTCCCTGAGACAGCATACAATTTTATATAGGTTCTACACACACATTCCTATGAAATACATTTTTTCACCTTAGTCATGTTACATAGAAGAATTAAAATGAATGGGAGAAATCATAAAACAAAACAAAACATAATACAAAAGAAAATGGTCTGCTTCACTCTGAGATCAAATTTCATAGTTCTTTCTCCGGATGTGGAAGGCATTTTGCCTCAAGAGTTCATTTGGAATTTTTTAAGTCCTTGCATTGCAATGAAATATTAAATCTACCAGAAAAATTCCTTGCACACTGTGGTTGTTGCTGTGTACAAAGTTCTCCTAGTTCTGCTTCTTTCACTCAGTATCAGATCATATAAGTCTTTCCAGGCCTTTCTGAAGTCTTGTTCATCATTTTTTTATAGCACAATAGTATTCCATTACATTCATATACCACAATTTATTCAGTCATTTCCCAATTGATGGGCTTCCCCTTGATTTCTAGGTTTTGGCCACCACAAAGAGAGCTGCTATAAATATTTTTGTACATGTGGGACCCTTTCCCATTTTTATGATCTCTTGGGGATACAGTCCTAGATGGTATTGCTAGGTCGAAGAGTATGCACATTTTTGTAGCCCTTTGGGCATAGTTCTAAATTGCTCTCCAGAATGGTTGGATCAGCTCACAGCTCCACCAACAATGAATTAGTGTTTCAACTCTCCCACATCTTCTCCAACATTTATCATCTTTCTGTTCTGTCATGTTAGTCAATCTGATAAGTGTGATGTGGTATCTCAGAGTTGTTTTGATTTGTGTCTCTCTAATCAATAGTGATTTAGAGCATTTTTTCATATGACTATAGATAGCTTTAATTTCTTCCTCTGGAAACTGTCTGTCCATATCCTTCGACCACTTATCAATTGGGAAATGACTTGTATTTTTGTACATTTCACTCAGTTCTCTCTATATTTGAGAAATGAGGCCTTTATCACAGACACTAGTTGCAAAAATTCTTTCCCAGTTTTCTGGGAAATTTTCTCCTAATCTTGGTTGTATTGGGTTTGTTTGTGCAAAAGCTTTTCAACTTAGTGTAATCAAAATCATCCATTTTTCACTTCATAATGTTTTCTATGTCTTATTTAGTTAAAAATTCCTCCATTCTCCATAAATCTGATAAATACACTATTCCTTGCTCCACTAACTTGCTTATAGTATCAATCTTTATACCTAGATCATGTACCCATTTGGACTTTATTCTTGTGTACGGTGTCAGGCATTGGTCTATGCCCAGTTTCCACCACTCTGTTATCCAATTTTCCCAGCAATTTTTGTAGAACAGTGAATTCTTATCCCAGAAGCTGGGGTACTTGGGTTTATCAAACAATAGATTGCTATATTCTTTCACTGCTGTGTCATGAGTACCTAACAAGTCCACTGATCTACCCCTCTGTTTCTTAGCCAGTACCAAGTGGTTTTGATAATTGCTGCTTTATAATACAATCTGAGATCTAGCAGAGATAGGCCACCTTTCCTAGCATTTCTTTTCATTAGTTCCCTTTATATTTGGGAACTTTTTTTCTTTCAGATGAATTTTGATATTATTTTTTTAGCTCTAGAAAACAATTATTTGATAGTTTGATTGGTATGGCATTGAATAAGTAAATTAATTTAGGTAAAATTGGGAGATTTTTTAATGTCCTAAAAGAAGGCCAAATGGAAAAATACTGTCAGTCATCTTACAACTTGTCCTTGGTTAGTCTTATGCAAGGTACCTAAGGCAGAGAGAAGGAGATAAGAAGAATTTATGACCTGAGGAATTTGATCTCTGAGAGGGCTCAGTTAAGGACAAATGATGCCTTACCCATTAGGAATCATGGACTTAGACCTTCCAGGGCAATGTAGGGGCTAATCATCTTCTGCAGCCCTCTACAATCCCCTATGAGATTGGAGGCTCCTATAGGGTAAAACCTGTGGGCTTACTGGGACAGCTATGTGGCATCATGGATAGAAGATTAGCCTTAGATTCAGGAAGACCTGAGTTTATATCTGATCTCAGATACTTACTAGCTGTGTGACCCTGGGCAAGGCACTTAATTTCTGTTTGCTTTAATCCACTGGAAAAAGAAAGGGCAAACCATTCTGGTATTTACCAAGAAAACCCCCATGGACAATACAGTCTAAAAGGTCACAAAAAGTAGGACATTACTCAAAAGCAACAACATTTACTTTATTGGATAGGATAAAGAGAAGGAATGAGTTCCTACAACTATTCAAAGTCTTCTAGAGTTCTCTTTTGGACAGCTAGGTAGCACAGTGGATAGAGCACTGGGTCTGGAGTTAGGAAGACTCATCTTCCTGAGTTCAAATTTGGCTTCAGACACTTACTAGTTGTGTGACCTTGGGCAAGTCATTTAACCCCTATTTGCCTCAGATCCCTCTATGTAAAATGGGGATACACTAGAGAAAGAAATGGTAGACTACTCCAGTATCTTTGCCAAGAAAATCCCAATTGGGGTCACGAGGAATCAGACATGATTGAACACAACATGGGCTTACTTAGCTTTGCATATTCCTTAATCGTTAGCATGGTATGTTTCATATTTGAGTGGGAGAAGTCTTTGCCTGTCATTTCATGCATGTGGGGAACTCTCCACAAGGAAACTCCCTCTACTCATCCAGATCAGCAGCTTATTGGTAATCTGTAATTTTAGAGCATTGCCCAGGTCCCTGAGAAACTAAACGACTGTCCCAGGGTCACACAGTACCAGTTAGAGGCACAGCTTGAGCCCAGCTCTTCCTAACTCCAAAGCTGGCACCCTATCCACTATGGTATTTAATAAATTTGGCTTGATAAATTTAATATATTCAATAATACATTTAATAAAAATTGCCTTGAACTTGCTGAATTGAGTATTTGCCTTATATCTAGCACTAACTTGCTGAGTGCCTAAAGACAAGTGAGGCAAATCCTACTCACTTTCTGGAGTAATTACATAACATGCATCCCGGGGTTCTGGTGGGGGTTAACTAGAAATTGTCAAGTCCTTTGCAATCAGCAGGAGTGCTTTCCTACAACAAGACATTTTGTCTTATTATTATTAATAATGATAAAAGTGAAAGGAGCTGGATCCAAGGGCTCCCATGACAACCCTAACTCTGTTCTGTTCACTCTCTCTCATGGTGATAGACTCCTTCATTGTGAAATTAAGTGGCACTCTTCAACCTGCCAGATTATTGGGCAAATATTTATTTTTATAAGCTGAGTTAAATACATAGCACTGGGATAATTTCTTCATCTAATTGCTCTAAACAATCATAGTCCTGGGCTCTTGTGACATGTGGAAGGCCCCCACAATACCAGCCAATGAGCTTTGGTCATTATCTGCAGGAATGAAGTCTTATCAGATAGATGACAAGAAGGAAGGCCACAGGGATGCCAATTTAGTTTTACAGTGTGTCAGTAAAAATAGGTGGGGATCACACATGGGGATGGATAAGGTAGAGCATCCCATAAAAAGAGTAGATACCGAGACACTGTTAAAGTAATACAGGGAAGGGGAAAGAAAAAAACGAGTCAGTAAAGGTCTTTGCCCTATTTGCAAAGGGAAGACCCTTTGAGTCATTACTGTGGACAACAAAAATACGCATTTATGAAATTTGGATGTTTGAGGGACATAAATGTAAGTTACTCTCCCAAGTCAGAGACTCAGTACCAAAACAGCCTGAGCCTTATACGTATGTGGCCACTTAGATATCATAATAACAATAGCTCACATTTATGTAGCACTTTAAGGCAAGCAAAATGCCAAACATATATCTCATTTGATACTCACAATAACTCTGTAGGTGCTATTATTACCCTATTTTGCAATTGAAGAAACTGAGGCAAATAGAGGCTAAGTGACTTGACCAAGTTCACCAAGCTAGTAAGGGTCTTCCTGAATTCAGTGAGAAAATGTGGTCTTCTCTTCCTCTACTAGGAACTAATGAATGCTTACTGTTTGATGGTTGGCTGATTGACCCGTGGGATGGTAACGGGAAGATAGAGTCTATAGGCTTTTTCATACTCCCTCCCCCTCTCTCTTCAAGGTCGATTCCAGTTTTCCAGTTTTAGAATAATCTTGACACTAGATTGTACTGTCGATTTGAGTTTTAGAGAGGTGGGAGCTAGGTGTCCTTACAAATATCCGTCAACAAAAATGGAAGACAGGTTGAGAGTTGTATAATCACATGATGATGGTAATCACTGCCACCAGCACCACCACCAGCACCACTGCCACCGCCAGCATCACCACCGCCACCAGCACCACCACCAGCACCATCAGCACCGCCACCACCAGCACCGCCACTGCCACCACCATCATTGTCATCATGGTACTAAAACTTAAAACTGTGCTAAGACATTTGGACTACCTTGTCTGGTGCTTGACAGTTTATAAAGCTCCTTCTTCTCAAGAACCATCTGGGTAAGGTAGTACAAGGATTATTATTATTTTCTTAATAAGAAAACTGAGGTTAAATAATTTATCCACTGTTCATATGTGTCTTGTAATAAGTGCTCAGTAAATAGAATAATAGGACAGTGAGCTAGAAGAGGTTTGAAAGGACAAATAATTCAAACCCTCATGTTACAGGAAATTGAGGTTCAAAGGGTAAGATGATTTACTTGCTCATAGTCAGCCTAATAATACTTGCCCACAATTTAGCCAAGATATTTCAAATTTTGTCATTCAAGTAGGTTGACTATTAATATGGACAGGGATATATTAATAGTTCCAGAAACTATTAGGAGAAGGAGAATGGAAAAAATGTGGTAGGATTTTATTAAGATATTGGAAGAAATCAAGAGAAAAGAAATACCTCTCCAATTCTCATGACTTTAGTTATTTACTTGCAGGGAGGTATTTCTTCTATAATATAATTCAGATTATCAAAAATTTATTATGAATCTATTGTGTGGCAAAGCATTGGCACCTGGGGTAGAAAGACAGAAATGAAACACCCTATGCTGTCATGGCATTTGTATTCTAGTGGAAGAGGGGAGGGGGAATGGTAGAAAGAATGATGCTATGTATACCAATAAATCAATCCAAAACACAAAATTTAGGAGAATAAGTAATTCAGAACATAAGGTGGAAATCCTTTAGCAAGTGATGGACTTCCTGAAAAGCAGAATGGAGCAAAGTGAACTTAATGATTTGAGACAATAAGAAATAGACAAACAAAATGAAAATACTGGAAGAATTGAAGGAAAAAATGTAAGTTATTTCATGATTAAAAATGACTAACCTAGAAAACAGATTGAAGAGAGATAAATACACACATATGTTTGAAGGTCAGGGTTTGGATTTTTTTAGGGAATATAAATTTTATACACATACACCTACACATGTATATGTATATGTGTATGTATGTATATGTGTACATACAAACACACACACACACACAGACACACACACACCCTGACTTTCAGGAAATATCAATCAACAAGAATTTTTTATTAAGCACTTACTATGTGAATACAACATACAAAATACAAAAATACAAAAAAATACAAAATACAACAAAAAAAAGCCAAAAATTGTCCCTGTTCTCAAGGACAATTTTTGGCTTTTTTTTTTTTTTTTTTTTTTTGGAGTTCACATTCAAGTGGGAGAGAACATGTAAATTACTAGGTACATAGATAATTTATACAGAGTAGATGATGGTAATTTGATAAGGGAAGGTATTAGCAGCTGCTGGGGTCAGGGGAGGAACCAGGGAATGTTTTCTGAAGAAAGTGGGATTTAAACTAAGTCTCAGAGGAAGCCAAAGAAATTCAGACCCTCCACAGGTGATGGATGGGGCCTCCCAGGCATAGGAGACAGTCAGTATAAAAGCACAGAGATAGGAAATAGATTTCATTTTTAAGAAATGGCAACTAGGTCAGTGGATTTTAGATTTGTAGAAGGAATTAAGGTATAAGACCGGAAAGAAAAGAAGGGCCAGGTTACAAAGAGCACTGAACGCCAAATAGAGGACTTTGCATTTGATTCTGGACATGATAGGAAGTCACTAATGCTCAGTAAGCAGAGCTGATGTAGCTAGATGCACATTTGAGAGAAATCATGTTGGCCAATAAGTGGAGCACGACTTGCAGTGAGGAGAAACTTAAGGCAGGGAAACCAATTAGGCAGTGATTGCAGTAGTGCAGGCAAGGACTCATAGTCTGAGTTAGAACTGTAGCTATATGGTTGAGGAAAGGAGATGTGTAGAAGGGATGTTACGAAGGTGGAAATGAAAAGAAATTAGTGATAGATTGGGGTGAGTAAGAGTGAGGAGGTGAGGATGATACTGACTTGTGGGTCTAGGTGACTGAAAGGATGATGGGATGGTGGCATCCTTGAAGGAAGGGTTTAAGAGGAAATCTAGTGAACTCTATTTCTGATATACTTTGAGATGCCCAGGGGACATCCAGTCTGAGCTATCCCAAAGACAACTGGAGATGGATGAGTGTAGGTCAATGGTGAGATTAGGCAGGGATTTGGAAATCTGTACAGAGATAATAATTGAACCCAGAGGAGCTTATGAGATCACCACCAAGTGAAATAGTTAAAAACCAAAAGGAGAGAAAGGGGCCCTGGGTAGAGCCTTGGGGGCCGTTCATGGATAGAGGTCATGGCATGAATGAAGAACTAACAAGGGAGAAGGAAAAGGAGTACTGAGGCAGACAGGAGAACCAGGAGAGAACAGTCACAAAAATGTAGACGGAAGAGAGAATTTAAGAGAAAAGAATGATCAAAAGCCTCAAATGATGCAGAGGATCCAAGGAGGATCAGGAATGCAGGGAAAAAACTATATGGAGGGAAAAAAAGCTACAAAAGGAACCTGCCTGAATCTCTTAGAAAAAGTGGGTAAAGTGGATTTGAAAGAACCCACCAGTCATCTCTGGAAAGAAACCTCAAACTGGGGACACTTAGAAATGTCAACCCAAACCCAGAGTTTCCAGATAAGCGAAAAATGCTTAAACAGCAAGAAAGCAAATTCAAATAAATAGTAAAATCAGGAAATAGTACTCAGGATCACCCAAAGGTATGCTGCAACTTACAGTAAGAATGGGAAATCTAGGTATCCAATGAATCAAAAGGATAAAGGAAAAGGGTTTATAGTTTAGAATAACTTGTCTTGCAAAACTGATATAGTGTGGTGTGTTGTGGTATGGTTTGGTAGAGTATAGTACTATAATGTATAGTATAATAATGTAATAGAAGCAGCTGAAAGAGTGCTGGACTGGGAATCAGGAACATCTGGATCCAATTCCTAGCTCACGCACTTAATTGTGTGACACTGGCAAGTCACTTAACTTTTGCTTGCCTCAGTTTCCTCATCTATAAAATGTGGATAATAATAACACCTACCTCCCACGGTTGCTATAAAATAATATTTGTAAAGTGTTTTGCAAACCTTAAAGTGCCCTGAAAATACTTATTATTATCATCATTTCAGTTTGTAAACATTAAAGTACTACAGAAACGCGAGCTATAATAAAAATACAAATTTGAAACAACGAGCTAATGTGATATACAATGGAAAA
>JAJHZJ010000862.1:1615164-1787664 GCA_023548195.1 Bettongia penicillata ogilbyi | reverse complement strand
CTCTGATTACATCAGCTATGCTAGAGGAGAGAACCCTCTTCCTTATATAAAAAGAGATATGGAAGGGGCTACAGAACAAAGGTATTTCCTTTTTTATTTTAAGCTTGCTGTTTGAATACATTTTAATTCATTTATCATTATTATTAATTAATTAGAAATTAATGTTTCAATGCATTTAATCTCTGGTGACTGAATAGTCTGTTTAAATAGACTTTTATTATTACTATTTTTAAAATAAATTTCCACCCCTTCCTCCTTCTTAAAAAGCTTTCTCATAATAAAGAATAAAAAGGAGAAAAAATATTGTTTAGCCAAGTAAAACAATGCCTCCCAAGATCTGACATTATAAACAGTATTCCACATCCATAGTCTCCCACCTCTGCAAAGAAGGAGAAAGAGACCAACATGGCATTTCCCATGCTAGTCTGATGCTTATTGATTTATTCCATTTACCATGTTAAAGATTAATTTGTGATTTTTATCCTGAATTTTTTATATTTGTTTTTGTTAGTGGTTATTATATTCATAATGCAATTTTTCAAATGTTCAAGTGCTTCATTGATAAAGGAAGGATTTCATGAAAACAACTTCTGATAATGTCATCATACTTTTTTCTGATATACCTGATCTTATCTACCTTTTTGGTCTCTTCTGTTCACTGGTGGGCATTGTGTTTTTCAGCATTTTCCATTGTCATCATACCCACTGGGCACTGAAGTTTTGCTCAACTGGTCTTTGCTGCCATGATATCTTCAGGCTCATCTAACAACTTATTTACCATCTACTAGAGGAGCTATGACTAATAAGCCTCTCTGGGCCTTAGCTATATAGTTTTCAGCTGGAATACTATTTTCATGGCTACTTATTGCTCTGTCCAGTATCTAATGGAGGCCACTGTGATTATAGGAAGAGAATAAATTGTAATTTGTTGTGAAGGAAAGTGGGACAGAGGTCACCAGGGCTTTCAGTTTGTTTTTTTCCCAATCAGCACAACCCTTGTGATCTTCATAGGACATGGGAAGCGGGTAGGAGTTATAAGTTACTAGAAAGGACTTAATCTAATTTCTTCCTAGCAAAAAATTACAGCCTGGTATCTCTACTTGAGGTTCTTTGATTTCCCCCACCAATAGTTCTATTATCTGCATTGTCTACTAGAAACTGTTATTGAGGCTCTAGCATTTCAGATCTGCTAGATATTCTTTTTCACCTAAGTATCTTTGTTGGAAATGGCTGATAAAATGTCTAATGGGCTGAACACACACAATTTTGCTCTAGAATAGGGATCTATAGACCCCTCCCTCTAAGGGATCCATAAATAAATTGCAAGGTGTGTATGAACTTGGTTGGGAAAAAGTACATCTTTATTTTCATTAATCTCTAATTAAAATGTACCACTTGCTTATTTTAAAGCATTAGTCTGAGAAAAGATCTGCATCCTTTAAGATCTAGCTCTAATGTCAATTCCTCCATGAAACCTCTGATCTTCCCATCAGAGTCATTTGTCTCTCATTTGATCTCATGGAACTTGGAATTCCTTTTATTCATTGGAATTCATTCTAATTTGTAGCATATCTATGTATACACACATCTTATCCCCTCATTTAGACTGTAAGTTACTTGAGGGTAGGAGTTTTATTTTATTCATTTTTGTATCTCTCCTAGAATCTAGTACAATGCATTAGATTATGTTTGATAAGTACTTGTTTGGGGAAGGAAGGAAATGAAAAAAAAAGAAGAAAGGAAAGATTAAAAAATAGTTTGGGGAAACAGCAGAATTTTCAAAGCGTGGAGTTGGGTTTTTTAGCATTTGTGTTTAAAGCGCAAGAGCCAGCTAGCTTTGGGCAGAAGGTAGATCAATGATTTAAATTGGGTGTCTGTAACTTAATGGGAAGCCTTCTTATAGGTTGTAATTTTTGTAAAGCCTGACAGATAAAATTAAATGACACTGATAAGCAACCATACCAAATAAATTTATCTTCAGTATACTTCTAAATGACAAATAGCTGTGCTACTCTATCAAGAGTTCTTTTTCCAGAAAATGAATGGGGAAGGAACAATGGTTCTGAGGATTGTGAGTCTTGTTTGAGAAAGAATGATATCACCCCAGGCCCCCAAAAGAGGAAGGTCCAGGTGCCAAAACTGTCTGCTTCCCCTTTTACAGATATTAGCAAGAAACTGAACCAAGTGCAAAGCAGTTGAAAACCATTGACATTTGAAAGCAGATTTCAATCCAATATTTTTAAGAGATCTTGATGGCATAAAAGGGTTTGAAATATATGCCAAAATATATTGTAAATGAATTCTGCATCCCAAAATATTTGTTCTATTTTTCCCAGGAAAACTCATGATTTTTTTTTGGCAGTTGGAAAAAAAGAGTTGATTAATCAACCTCTGATCAATTGATTCCCCTTGGTCCAGTTCACAAAATTAAAGAATGTTAGGGACATGTTACAGAGACAGCAGTTGTCAAAGTCTTAAGTAAAATATAATGATGTGTTATACTTTGTCACCTCTTTGTAAAAATATTGTCTAATCAAACTAGACAGATAGAGTTAGGGGGCAACTAGTCATTGTTTGGCTGAACAATGCTAACTCTAAACCCTGAAAACCTTTAAAAAGCAAGATGCATCTTTAATATGTTGAGGCAAGAGAGAGATTTGAGGAGTAGTGAGCTCTATGAGCCTAGAAGACAGCAAGCCCTGGCCATCCAAGGTTGACCTATGTAAAAGAACCAGCCCAGGGCATCCCGTTGACCAATCTGCCCAGCACAGATGCTGTGCCCAGGACGTGAAGCCACCACCAGAACGGGAGGTTCTTTAGGAACCTGGAGTGCTGGAGGTGGGAACCATCTTGATCACAAATGCTTCCTTAACATATGCCTCTTGACCAGTGTGCTCTCTGCGTGTGCCCCTTCTTCCCATCAACTAATTGTAGAAGAGTGTGAACCAGGTTTATGGGCAGAGGAAATGCTCAGTTATATTATGTCAGTTCATCTCTTTAAGTGCACTGATGGGGATACCTCAACCCTGGGAGACTCAACCTATTAGTGTGATTTGGGGAGGTAACCCAAAAGAGTTTCTGCATACACAAGTTTTTTTCTTTTAAATGATACTTTATTTTGTTCAGCTTCCCCAATGACTTTTTTTTTGTTATTTCAAATACTTTTTAATTTTAAACATTAAAAAAATTAGTTCCAAATTCTCTCCTTCCCTCTTGCCCCTCCCCCACCCATTGAGAAGTCAAGTGATAGGCTATCAATTATACCTCTACTTGTACAGGTTCAGAATAACTTTCTAATCATTGTGTTCAGTGCTTTTATCATGAGTTGTCTCATTTTTATTTAAAGGAAAGTAGAATTTCTCTTTCTGTATACCCTTTACAGAAATAGCTTTTAAGCACCCTCAAATGTGTTACTCTACACAAATTTCATTTGTTACTGATTCCAATATTTAAAAAATCTCCATCAACATGTGTAGCTCACACACCTTCATGAGTTGTGAATCATAAATAAAGATAAATAAAAATTTTTATCATTTGATGGCCAACCCTTTGGGGATGAGTTTCTCTGAACTTAGCTAAGTGTGTCCTTTGATAGCCAGCATATTATTGGAACTCAGGAGGACCGAAACTTTTGACTCAAGGTCATCTCTGCACAATGAGGCATCACATAGGACTTTAGTGGAGGATATACTTTGATAGTCTTTGAGAATCCCTCTTTAGGGATGTAAAGTAGTAAAAAGAGCACCAGATAAAATCAGAAATCTCCTTTCATGTCCAGGCTCCATCACTTGGAACCTCCATGTCCTACCTAGGACAAGTCACAATCACCATAAGCCTCAGTTTCATTATTCAAAATGGAGATAACAATAATTGCACTGTCCACTTCCCAGGGTTGCGATGAGCATTTAATGAAAGAATCTAAGTGAGTACATTTTGTAAGTACGGTGTACATTGTTAGTATTGTACTTGTAGAATTCAGGTAGGTTGCTGTAATTGTTCTCATCTTATAGATTAAAATGGTTCTAGAGTTAGAAGGCACTTAGGAGGTTCTTTAATCCAATCTACTTACTTAAAGATGAGAAAACTTAGACCCAGGAAAGGTGATGTGACTTCCCTAAGTTAGCAAGTATCAGAGATTGTACCTGAAGTCCTCTGACTTCAGTCTAGCACACTACAACACACAACTGTAGCCTCTCTAATGTGGGTTTTGAGCCATACAGAAAGAGAAGTCAAACAGGGATGGATTACTGTGAGTTAATGATTTGCAAACACTAAGATATTCCTCTGTTCCATAGTTGAGAGTCAAGCCGATTTCTAAAGATTGTAAAGATCACACACATGCACACGCACACACACACACATACACACACGCACACACAGAATGACAAATGGTGGAGGGGCTATGAAAATGAATAGGTCAATGCACTGTAGACGGGTTGGTTCAGCCATTCTAGAAAGCAATTTGGAACTATACCCCCAAAGTTAGGCCACTACTGGGCTTATACCCCAAAGAAATCAAAGAAACAAGGAAAGGACCAATATATACAGAAATATTTGTAGCATCTCTTCTTTTGTGATGGCAAAAAAGAGGAAATTAAGGAGGAACTCACCAACTGGTGTGTGACTGAACAAATTCTGGTATATGAATGTCATGATTGTGCCATAAGAAATGATGAAGAAGGTCGTTTCAGAGAAACCTAGGAAGACTTGCATGAATTGATGCAAAATGAGGCAAGCAGAACCAGAAGAACAATTCATACAATAACAACATTGTTATAATGAAAAATTGTGAAAGATGCAAGAACTCTGGTCAATGCAATGACCAATCATTCCAGAGGAATGAAGAAAAAACACTGTCTACCACCTGACAGAGAGGTGAGAGACCTAAGGTACAGAAAGAGATAGACGTTTTTGGACATGGCCAGTGTGGGAGTTTGTTTGCTTGACTAAGCATATTTGTTACAAAGGTTTTGTTTTCCTTTGATTTTTACATGGGGGGAGGGGGCAAGAGAGAGGAAGAAAAAAAATAAATGCTTGATAATTGGAAAAAAATAAAATAAAAGTAAAAAAGCCTTGAACCTATGATTTCATTTGTTCAGAGAACTCCAGGAGGAAAAAAGTCCCCGTACCAGTGAGGACTGGTATCTTCTCTGCAATTTATAATCTTAAAGAATGGAATAAGGTTGCCCCAGATTATACTGCCAGTAAGTATTTAAAGCTATCTCCTTGACTTCCAAAGCTAGACTCTCTATCCCCTATTCCACATTACCTCTCTTTCTGGGGTACTAGAAAAATAAATCTTCTTGGTAACATACATTTAAAAATGGCATTTAATCTCATCCATGAAATAATGATTTGCTTATTAATACAGATTGCAAAACAGTGCAAGTCAATTTGATGAGTTAGTATCATTGCTCTGAGATTAGTCAATTTCATTATCTTGGTGGAGGGATTCATTAACTTAGGGAAAATGTGAATTGGGTAAAATAAAGAACTGGAGATGGTCTGGGTAACTGCTAGGCTCACAGTGGGTAATTTCTATTGTTTGGCCAAGCAATATACTGTCGGCTCAATTAGGATTGGCTATTTAATGTGCTCAATTACTATTAGAATCAGAGATGTTAGAGCTTGTTAGACCTGAGAGACCATCTAGTCCAGTTCCCTCATTTTACAGGCTCAAGGAGACAAAGTGATTTGTCTGGGGTCATAGTTCATACAGGTAGTAAGGAAGAAAGTCTAAAGGTAAACCTATGTCTTCTGTTTTCAGATGCATGCTCCGTTTAGAATACCATAGCCTCTTTTAAGATGGATGAGTTTCTCTGAAGTAACCATAAAAATCACATATCTACCCTACCTATATAACCATTACTGCCATTTCAAGTCAAAAACATCCTATTCTGTCACATTTAGCCTGATTATAGGGATATTCTATGAAACAACTAAGTCCTGGGACATATGGAATCTATAAGCATTAGTATGTAGAAAAGGAACCAAAATGATCATTCTCTAGACACCAATTTTTTTTGATCATTGGAAAAAACCAATCTTTTGGCACTTGTAAAAATATTTGTATATTTGCATATATTTGTATATTACAAATATTTGTAAAGGAAAATCAAGGTTACAGTACAAGTACTCATTTTCCCCCAGAGATTTTTCAGCCACATAATAACAGCTGCCATTTATGTAGTTCTCTAAATAAATGATTCCATCTGATCCTTCTAACATTCCTGTGAGGAAGGTGCTGTAGATATTTGTGTGTTTTTCTCCACTTTCCCTTTCATAGTAGAAGAAATTGTGACTCAGAAAAGTTCAGTGATTTTTCCATTGTCAAAAATTTGATTAGTCAAGGAAGAGAGCTGAACCTGGGGCTTTATAACTCCAGACCCAATATGTTATCCATGCTAAAACACAGCCCCATGCATGAAATGAGGGCTGGGATCGTAAGATCATAATCAGGACCTCAGAGGTCATCTTCATTTTACACATGAGGAAACTCAGAAGGTAAGTGACTTGTCTAGGGTCTTGCAGTGTCAGAGGAAAGATTTAAATTCAGATCTTCCTGATACCTATTGCAGGCTACTATTCATGATGCTGTGATATCAAACCTCTGTATAAATTCAATCTATTACATAAGAAAAACAATTACAGAAACTTGATTGAGAGACCTATTTTATTTCTATATTTACACACTACACATTGTAGGTTTAGAACTTAAAGTTTGGAAATCAGTTTTAATTCTACAAATGGTGGTTTCCTGGTAGAATAGAAAATACAACTTGGCATACATAAATGTTTGTCAATGATCTACTGTGAGCCAGAGTGCTGGAAACTTCTCTTGGAGAAAAAGATTCTCAGCGAACTATTAAACTATTGTCACTTTTATCTTATGCTTATGTTTATGGCTTTTTTATGACATCTTTCTGCATTCAAATATATACTTTGTTGAATTAGGTAGACAAATTATTTTTGAAATTGTAAGATTGGGGCCAACTCACATTGCATCTAGAGAAACACTTTCTTCTCTAAGGAAATCTGGTGAAAGAACCCAAAGAACTCTCACATTTTTCATTGCTGTGGAGTATCTTCCCCTGTACAAATGGGCTTGTACAAATGTCTTGTACAAATGGGCTCCGTGACCTAGTGGCCTCTTTCCCAGCCAAGTCACTTGTGATTATCCAGTGAAGCCCACTGGCTAACATCATCACAAGATGCAAAGATGAGCAATACGGCTGCAACCTTGTCCCAAAGCTGACTTGAGGCTACCCATGACTATTTCTGACTAATCCATGACTCTGCCTCAGTTCCACTTCCAGCTCCTATGGAAATGTTGAGTGTTCTTGGGAAGTGATCCTCCACTATCTTCATCTTCCAAAATTAAACCCAGATCATTGGTGGGTAAATTTCTTCTTTAAGAAATTAAACCAGGGGGCGGATTCAAGATGGCAGAGTAGAAAGATGCACGTTTACGAGCTCCGAACCCACAGCCCATAGAATTAATGTAAAAAGAGATCCCCATAAGTTCTGGATCACTGTAAGGTGTGCAGAAACAGAGTGGAAGAGATTTCCGTTCCAGAGAGCCCTGGAGAGACGTCCCCAGGGTCGGTCACGCCCCAGAAAGCGGACCCCACCTCAGAGCTGCCCTGGCCGCGGCCCCAGAGAAGCTGATCTGAGCAGGCTTCAGGGACAGAAGCTCTGGTGGCTGGGAAAGTCCCTCTGCCCACAGAAGCTACAGGTCAATGAGAGAGACGGCTGGCTGGCCGAGAGGGGGAGCGGAGTGTTTCCGTGACTCGGGCCCCCTCGGGAGGAAGCGGGGGAGGCAGAGGCGGGGGCGGTGGTGGAGGCAGAGGCAGGGGTGGCGGCAGAGGCAGCAACAGCGCAGAGGCGGCCCGGGACTCCCCCAGCAGCAGGCAGGATCTTCATTACTGAGAGGCTCTGCATAAAGCCCCTGAGGGAGCTGAGCCTGGGAGGCAGCCCTGCCCCCATCCCAGCACCAGAACTAAAGCTCACATTGATTAGCAGCCGCGTGGCATGGAAAGCCCATTTGAATCTCAGACCCCAAGCACTAGCTGGGTGGATCTAGGTGGGGGTGGACAGGAATCTCAGAAGTCAAGTAACTGGCTGGGAAAATGCCTAGAAAAGGGAAGAAAAATAAGACTATAGAGAGTTTTTTCGAACAGATGCAAATGATCCCGACTTTCGGATCTGACGATGATGAGGACATATTCTTGCCATCAGGGAAAGACGTGGAGGGCGGGGCCTCAGTACCCCAGACATCCCAGGGAGATGTCGGGTGGGCTCAGGCCTTGGAAGAGCTCAAAAAGGATTTTGAAAAGCAAGTTAGACAGGTGGAGGAAAAACTGGGAAGAGAAATGAGAGAGATGCAAGAAAAGTATGAAAAACGGGTCAATACCTTGGTAAAGGAGACCCAAAAAATGCTGAAGAAAATGACACCTTGAAAAATAGGCTCACTCAATTGGCAAAAGAGGTTCAAAAAGCCAATGAGGAGAAGAATGCTTTCAAAAGCAGAATGAGCCAAATGGAAAAAGAGGTTCAAAAGCTCACTGAAGAGAATAGTTCTCTCAAAATTAGAATGGAACAGATGGAGTCTAATGACTTTACGAGAAACCAAGAAATCACAAAACAAAACCAAAAGAATGAAAAAATGGAAGAGAATGTGAAATATCTCATGAGAAAAACAACTGACCTGGAAAATAGATCCAGGAGAGACAATTTAAAAATTATGGGACTACCTGAAAGTCATGATCAAAAAAAGAGCCTAGATATCATCTTCCATGAAATTATCGAGGAAAACTGCCCTGATATTCTAGAACCAGAGGGCAAAATAAGTATTGAAAGAATCCATCGATCACCACCTGAAAGAGATCCAAAAAGAGAAACTCCGAGGAACATTGTGGCCAAATTCCAGAATTCCCAGCTCAAGGAGAAAATCTTGCAAGCATCTAGAAAGAAACAATTCCAGTACTGTGGAAATACAATCAGGATAACCCAAGATCTAGCAGCTTCTACATTAAGGGATCGAAGGGTATGGAATAGGATATTCCAGAAGTCAAAGGAACTAGGACTCAAACCAAGAATCACCTACCCAGCAAAACTGAGCATAATACTTCAGGGAAAAATATGGTCTTTCAATGAAACAGAGTACTTTCAAACATTCTTGATGAAAAGACCAGAGCTGAAAAGAAAATTTGACTTTCAAACACAAGAATGAGAAGAAGCATGAAAAAGTAAACAGCAAAGAGAAGTCTTAAGGGACTCACCAGAAGTGAACTGTTTACATTCCTACATGGAAAGACAATATTTGTAACTCTTAAAACTTTTCAGTATCTGGGTAGTTGGTGGGTCCATACACACACATGTACATGCATGCACACACACACACATATACACATGCACACACATACAGAGACAGAGAGCACAGATTGAATTGAATAGGATGGGACCATATCTTTTAAAATAAATTAAGGTAAATGGTGAGAGGGAAATGTAGTGGGAGGAAAGAGGGTGAAATGGAATGGGGTAATTATCTGTCATTTAAGAGGCAAGTAGGAGACTTTTTAGTGTAGGGAAAAAGAGGAGAGCTGAGAAAAAAAAACAAACCAAAAAAACCCAAAAAACAAGAAGTTTACCCTCATCACATTTGACTAAAGGAAGGAATAAAATGCACACTCATTTTGGTATGAAAACCTATCTTACAGTATAGGAAAGTGGGGGAGGAGATAAGCAAGGGGGGGGATGATGGAAGGGAGGAGGGAGCAATTTGAAGTCAACACTTGGGGAGGGACAGGATCAAAAGACAGAAGAGAAACAATGAGGGGCAGGTTAGGAGGGATGGTAATTCAGTTAGTCTTACACAACGCGACTATCAGGGAAGTCATTTGCAAAACTACACAGATATGGCTTATATTGAATTGCCTGTCTTCCCAAAGGGAATGGGGGGGGGGGTAGGGATGGGGAGAATTTGGAACTCAAAGTTTTAGGAGCAACTGTTTAGTATTGTTGTTGCAACTAGGAAACAAGACATACAGTTAATGAGGAATAGAAAGTCATCTGGCCCTACAGGAGAAAAGAGAAAATGGAGATAAGAGAAGGGAGGGATGACAGAAGAGAGGGCAGATTGGAGATAGGGAAAATTAGATTGCTTGGGGTATTGGGGTGGGGGGAGGGGATAAAAGGGGAGAAAATTTGGAACCCAAAATTTTGTGAAAATGAATGTAAAAAGTTAAATAAATAAATAAATAAGAAAGAAATTAAACCATCCATTTGTGAGAACTGTATTGGAATCCTCAAAACACTTGGGAATTTTCCAGGTTGCTCGGCATAATCGCCTGTGATTAAAAGAAGGAAAGGAAAGAAACAAGCATTTATTATTTACCTACTAAATGTCAGACAAGCTGCAAGGTGTCAAGTGGATAGAACCCTAGACCTGGAGTCAGAAAGACTGATTTTCCTGGGTTCAAATCTAGCCTTAAACACTCATTAACTTCGTGACCCTGGGCACATCACTTACTTCTATTTGCCTCAGTTTCCTCATTTGTAAAATGAGCTTGAGAGGGAAATGGCAAACTACTCCAGTATCTTTGCCAATAAAGGCCCAAATGGGACCATGAAAAGCATGAGCATGACTGAAAACAACTGACTGACATCAACAACGTTGCAGGTACTGTGTTAAGAGCTTTACAAATATTACCTCTTTGATCTTCACAAAAAAAAGAAACTGAGGCAGAAAGAGTAAAGTGAACTGCCCAGAGTCATACTGGCAGTAAGTGTCTGAGATCATATTTGAACTCAGGTCTTACTGAGTAGGCCTAGGTGGTGTGTATCCACTGCAGGTAGTGGCCTCGTAGTGGCTCATCAGAGAGCCCAGCCTCAAAGCCCATTCCCCTCATTCCCTTTCTCGTGTGTGTGTGTGTTTTAAAGGAAAACAAAAGCAAATACCAAATCCAAACCCAAGAAATTACACTTTTAAAAACTTTCCAAGACCCGTGTGGGCTCTCCGGAAGCCCCAGTAACTTTGTTTCCTTTAAACTCAATAGAAACGAATACACTTTGAACGCCTTTAAAACATTAAGATAAAATCTGGCAACATCTGAAACCTCAAGATTCCTATCCTGAAGAAACTGTTGCCTTACAGAATATCTAGTTAGATGCTATAACAAGTCTTGAGTTAACAACCAAGGGGAAAATTGAATCATCAGACTTGGTTTACGCGCAAGAAAAAATATTCCACTAAAAAGAAAGCCAAATTAAGACTAGAAAACAAAACCTAGGTAGAAATCAGTTCTGAAAGGGGGAAAAAAGATGGAATCTTCAACTGAGTGGTTATTTAAAAGCCCAAATGTTTTCACTAAGAAAAGGATAGTTTGGGTGTTTTAAGACAAATAATAATCATTTCACCTTTTCTTTCCCTTCTAGTCCAGACTCTTGTACTTGGGGCCTGACTGATGGATGTGTTGTTAGATCCAATTGACAGGTGCGGTAAATCCCTCCAGAACAACCTTTTACAGAGGGAATTGAGGCCATGAGAATACTATAGAGACAAGGCTTTTTCCTCTGGTCTCCTAATTTGCTCAGACTCCCAGAGAGCCCAACTACAGAAAATTTTGCTCGTACAAGCATTTTCTTGCCTTTGAAAAGCATTAGAAGTTGCTTGAGAAATTTTTGACAAAATGATTAAAGTTCTAGGGCTAGGTCTGGGGTGGCAGTGGGGACTTATCTATTCGCTATACTGTTCTATTGCATATTGTACTATGCTATAGTGATATATACTATACTATATTCTATACTATACTATGCTATCCTATCTCATACTATACCATATTACTGTACACTTTTCTAAAGAAGCTGAGAAGTAGAGGTTCAGAATGGTAGTGGGTGAAGTTTAGGAGGGGGCAGCAAGGTGGGAAATGAAGAGATGGTTGCCCTGGGTGCCCACCTTAAATGGAAGTTCTGGAGCTTTTCTCTGTCTTTCCTCTAACATCCCCAATCTGAAGGAGGGAGGTACCCTAGATCAGGAGGGTACTCATGAGATATGAGCTCCAGAGTTAATATGATCTTGCTGGATGCTGACCTCCTGGGTAGCATGAAGAAAGCCAGAGAAATGCAGTCAAGTAGGAAATGATGCCTAGAAATCTCCCCTCCTCTACCTCTTAGAATCATTAGTTCCAAGTCATCTATGTGGCTGTTTGTCCTTCATTTTTGAAGAGGACCAGTGATGTCACAGACTGATGTCTTGACTTGTGCATAAATTGGATTTAAGTGAGACAGAGTTGCACAAAGTTATAAGCTTCACTCTCTTTTCCAGATTCATCAAAGTCAGGACGAATGGTGATGAGCTGGAATGAAGTGGATGTCCTTGGTATCTTCAAGGTTCAGTGTCTGAGCACAGCTCCTGTTTCAGCCTCTTTCATGGCTGTTGGCACAAATTGTTCTCATTTGCCCATTTCACTGGGGAGTGGGGGTAGGGGAGTCTTCACATGCTTCGGTTAGACCTCCCTCTAACTCATGAACAGGTTTGAGGCCCATCAATTTCCCTCAACCTGGTTTGTCCCATCTGCCAAGAGATTCACATCTGCCAAGAAGTGTGGCTGCTGTTCATGCTACAACTTCTTGGAGCCACAGGTGAGAGGTGGACACCAAAAGAGCACCCCTGAAAAGGGCTTGGTAACCCTCAAAACAGAGGTGCTTGTCCTCCTCCAACACCCCATACACCCCTAAATGTTGCATTTCATCAGTAGATGGCAAGCTCTCTGAGGGTAGAGAATATTGCATTTATTTTTTTTATTCTATCACTACAGCCTTCCATAGTATCTCGCATATTTCAAGTGCTTAAATAAATTTTTGTGACATTGAGTTTCTCTTAATTTTGTGTTGATTCAGATGTTTACTCTAACAAGTGGATGATCTGACTGAACACAAATAGCAGATTGGAAAATGAGTCTTCCTTTTTAGAAACAGCTGTTTTCAGGCTATCATGATATAATGCTTTTTACTTTTTACTGCTGTTCAATGCCCACTGTGTTCAGAACCTTTCCTTTCTCCTCTGGAAGAAAATGTTTATAACATGTGAGAGGTTTCTATGAAGTAATTAGACCTCCATTGTCTTTGTTTAATAATTTTGAAATGCATTTTCTCATGTTTTTTACCTTAGTCAAAAGAGAAAAATAGTGACTCTTGAGATGCAATTTCCTGTTTCTTTAGACCTTCAAATATACCTGCTGTCAGGAGCTAATCTTGTTCTAAATCCTATGATCCCAGGAAATCCACTTCCCAAGGACAAATTAACCTGTCTCCTTTGCTGTTACACATCTCGTCACTTCAGTTTTAACCAGCTTCCTTGTCTTATTTCAAATGCCAACTAAAACCTCATCTTCTATAGCCTTTCCCAACCTCTCTTAATTCCAGTACCTTCCCTCTGTGAATCGTTTATTTTTCCTGCATTTAGCTCATTTATACAAAGTTGTTTTCTTGTTTTCTACCCCCCCCCCCCCCACCCAGATTGTGAGCTCTTTGAGGTCAGGGATTGTCATTTGCATTTTTTTTTTGTATCTCTAGCACTTAGCACAGTGCCTGGCACGAACATAGGAGGAGCTTAATAGATGTTGATTTAATTAAATGCTGATTTAATTAAAATTTATTGACTGATATTTGTCTGCTATTTTTGGAGGAGATGTGTTGAGAAACATGCCAAATTAATCACTGCGGCTTTTCATGGCATGCCAAGCCATCCTTCTAGGATTCTGCATTACCTATATGTTTTTGAAATACTTATTGAAAATAGCACTTATTTAGACTTTTTCCAGTTACATTTTTTGCTGAGCGTCGTTTGACATATTCACCATTCATAACACAATCTTAAGATTTTTACATCTCCAGAATCAAAATCTTTTCTTTTCTTTTAGTGACAATTCTGAGAACAGGTGGAAATTGTGGCACCCTGATACAGTCTGATTTTTTTTAAGGAACATTTACCAATCCAATGGATGAGCTATAGCAGCCCCGAGAGTCCAGTTATCTCATTCAACGATAAAGAAACTGAGGCACAGGACAGTTAAGTGACTTGCTTAGGGTCACACAGCCAGTGAGTTTCTGAGGCAGGATTGAAACCCAGGTGTTTTTGGCTCCAAGTCCAATACTTTAGCTGCTTCCAGAAAAACAAAGAAGTAGTGTCAAATATCATAGAAGCATTGTTTAAATTAAAATAAAATAACAATTTTGTTAAGAATTTTGCAACTCTCAAGTTCCTAGCCCTGTCTTTAGGTGTCCTAAGTCAGAGCTGGGTATAATGAACACTATGGCTGGTGGTTTGTTCTGTCAGCCTTTAAATTAGGGCCTTTAGTCCCATCCCCAAACCAAAGGGGTTTTTCCCTGTTCCCTTCTCTAAAAGACCTTATCTTCCTGTGGGCTTAAACAAACAGCAGCCAGTATTGTGGTCAAATGCTGCAGTGCAAATCAGCTCTTAGCACCAGGGAATGAAGAGATAAAGTCTGATTGTCAGAGACATGGCCCCTGAATGGCGGCCTCTCAGGGACTAATAACCAGCTCTTACTTCTAGACCTTCCTCACTTGTAGTTTCTTCTCTTCCCCTCCCTGCTCCCAATCACCCTTGCCCTCTTGGGAGGGACACAAGGCTATTTATTCATCTATTTATTTCTTACTTATTTACCTTTTCTATTTATAGGATTCTGTGCTGCTTTTATGCTACCTACCTTGGAGAAAGCTGGCTATATTGTATATTCTAGTGTAGTGTGATTTAGGGAAGTGGAGAACCCAATGAAGGAAGGTCTGTAGAGGGTGGGATTGGATCTGAGCATTGAAAGAACCCAGGTGATGATGCATAATTCTAGTCAACTGCCTTTGCTAATGAGGATGAGGGGAAACACTCAATGCACACAGTCAAACTTTATTAATCAATGCAATTGTTAATAATACCTGCTTCTGAAACCAAGCCACCACAAACCTTAGTCTTAGCGGGCTTGATAACTTTCTTTCACATGAAACTCAAAACAAAGGTTGGGTTTGGTTTTGTCTCCTCAGCCAAGAAGTCTTCTTTCCCCAGCAGGAGGCTGTGTATTTCCCTCTGAAGTGGTTGTCTGGTCAGCCTTTGTTAAACAGTCAATCTGCACCACCCTCAAGTCAACATTGGCAACTCGACCTGTCCTGAGTAGGGTTCCAGTCAAGACCTAGGTGGGCTATGTCTGTCTGAGGGACATGTGATGAAGAGGAGGGAAGGAGTTTCAAGTTTAAAGTATGAGCTGAGAAGGTGAGAGGAGGGAATGCTAGGAGACTTGCGAAGGAAGGAAAAGGTTTGGAATAGTCATTGTGCTGAGTGGGAGAGTGAATTGAGTAGGGAGGTGAGGAAGGATTGCCTTGCTGCGATGAAGTCCAAGCTGCGATTATATAACAAAAATTCGTAGTGGACCCAGTTTCATTTAGAAGCATGGGAAGAGGAGTATAGGTTTCACATAACTGGAGCAATCCAAGGTTGGGGTTTGTCAAGCCACAATCTGGGACAAGAGGGCAAAACACAGGAGCTATAAAGATGGTGAAATTGAACTGATTCACCAAGGGTTTGAGAGAGGGAAGGGAGAATTGTGTGGCCAGCATAGTGGGGATGCTGGCTGGTGAAAGAACTGAAGGGTAAAGAGATTGGAGGTCAAGGGAAAGATAAAGAATAGGGGTAATAAGGCAGAGAAAGTGGGATGATAAAAAGAATATGATCAAATAATGCAATTTCACACGTCATGAACATGGAAGTAAAACACTTGGCAAGATAGCATAGCATAGGGCGGAGTCAAGATGGCGGAGTAGAAAGACGCACGTTTGCGAGCTCCGAACGCACAGCCCATAGATTTAATGTAAGAAGAGCTCCCCAGAAGTTCTGGATCACTGCAGGGGGTGCAGAAACATAGTGGAAGAGATTTCCATTCCAGAGAGCCCTGGAGAGCCATCCCCAGGGTCCATCGCACCCCAGAAAGCGGACCCCACCCCAGCGCTGCCCTGGCCCTGGCCCCAGAGAAGCTGATCTGAGCAGGCTTCAGGGACAGAAGCTCCGGCAGCCGGGAAAGTCCCTCCACCCACAGAAGCTACAGGTCAGTGAGAAAGACGGCTGGCTGGCTGAGAGGGGAGCGGGGTGTCTTCGTGACTCAGAACCCCTCGGGAGGAAGTGGCGGTGGCAGAGGTGGGGGCAGCGGTGGAGCCAGCAGCTGCGGCAGCCTGGGACTCCCCCAGCAGCAGGCAGGATCTTCATTACTGAAAGTCTCTGCATAAACAACCTGAGGGAGCTGAGCCTGGGAGACGGCCCTGCCCCACCCGCTCCGTTACTGAAGGTCTCTGCATAAAGCCCCTGAGGGAGCTGAGCCTGGGAGGCGGCCCTGCCACACCCGCTCCATTTCTGAAGGTCTCTGCACAAAGCCCCTGAGGGAACTGAGCCTGGGAGATGGCCCTGCCCCACCCTCTCCATTTCTGAAGGTCTCTGCATAAAGCCCCTGAGGGAGCTGAGCCTGGGAGGCGGCCCTGCCACACCCGCTCCATTTCTGAAGGTCTCTGCACAAAGCCCCTGAGGGAACTGAACCTGGGAGGTGACCCTGCCCCCACCCCAGCACCAGAACTAAAGCTCACATTGAATAGCAGCGGTGCCTGCCGCGGAAAGCCCATTTGAATCTCAGACCCCAAGCACTAGCTGGGCGGATCTAGGTGGGGGTGGACAGGAATCTCAGAAGTCAAGTAACTGGCTGGGAAAATGCTAGAAAAGGGAAGAAAAATAAGACTATAGGGAGTTTTTTTGAACAGATTCAAATGATCCCAACTTTCGGATCTGACGATGACGAGGACATATTCTTGCCATCAGGGAAAGACGTGGAGGGCGGGGCCTCGGTACCCCAGACATTCCAGGGGAATGTCGGGTGGGCTCAGGCCTTGGAAGAGCTCAAAAAGGATTTTGAAAAGCAAGTTAGACAGGTGGAGGAAAAACTGGGAAGAGAAATGAGAGAGTTGCAAGAAAAGTATGAAAAACGGGTCAATACCTTGGTAAAGGAGACCCAAAAAAATGCTGAAGAAAATAACACCTTGAAAAATAGGCTCACTCAATTGGCAAAAGAGGTTCAAAAAGCCAATGAGGAGAAGAATGCTTTCAAAAGCAGAATTAGCCAAATGGAAAAAGAGGTTCAAAAGCTCACTGAAGAGAATAGTTCTCTCAAAATTAGAATGGAACAGATGGAGTCTAATGACTTTCTGAGGAACCAAGAAATCACAAAACAAAACCAAAAGAATGAAAAAATGGAAGAGAATGTGAAATATCTCATGAGAAAAACAACTGACCTGGAAAATAGATCCAGGAGAGACAATTTAAAAATTATGGGACTACCTGAAAGTCATGATCAAAAAAAGAGCCTAGATATCATCTTCCATGAAATTATCGAGGAAAACTGCCCTGACATTCTAGAACCAGAGGGCAAAATAAGTATTGAAAGAATCCATCAATCACCACCTGAAAGACATCCAAAAAGAGAAACTCCGAGGAACATTGTGGCCAAATTCCAGAATTCCCAGCTCAAGGAGAAAATCTTGCAAGCAGCTAGAAAGAAGCAATTCCAGTACTGTGGAAATACAATCAGGATAACCCAAGATCTAGCAGCTTCTACATTAAGGGATCGAAGGGTATGGAATAGGATATTCCAGAAGTCAAAGGAACTAGGACTCAAACCAAGAATCACCTACCCAGCAAAACTGAGCATAATATGTCAGGGGAAAATATGGTCTTTCAATGAAACAGAGTACTTTCAAACATTCTTGATGAAAAGACCAGAGCTGAAAAGAAAATTTGACTTTCAAACACAAGAATGAGAAGAAGCATGAAAAAGTAAACAGCAAAGAGAAGTCTTAAGGGACTCACCAGAAGTGAACTGTTTACATTCCTACATGGAAAGACAATATTTGTAACTCTTAAAACTTTTCAGTATCTGGGTAGTTGGTGGGACCACACATACACATGTACACGCATGCACACACACACATACACACATGCAGAGACAGAGAGCACAGAGTGAACTGAATAGGATGGGATCATATCTTAAAAGAAATTAAGGTAAATAGTGAGAGAGAAATGTAATGGGAAGAAAGAGGGTGAAATGGAATGGGGTAATTATCTGTCATTTAAGAGGCAAGTAGGAGACTTTTTAGTGTAGGGAAAAAGAGGAGAGCTGAGAAAAAAAAAAACCCAAAAAACAAGAAGTTTACCCTCATCACATTTGACTAAAGGAAGGAATAAAATGCACACTCATTTTGATATGAAAACCTATCTACAGTATAGGAAAGTGGGGGAGAAGAAGATAGGCAAGGGGGGGGATGATGGAAGGGAGGGCAAAGGGAGGAGGGAGCAATTTGAAGTCAACACTCTTGGGGAGGGACAGGATCAAAAGACAGAAGAGAAACAATGAGGGGCAGGATAGGATGGAGGGTAATTCAGTTAGTCTTACGCAACAGAACTATCAGGGAAGTCATTTGCAAAACTACACAGATATGGCCTATACTGAATTGCCTGCCTTCCCAAAGGGAATGGGTGGGGAGGGAGGGATGGGGAGAATTTGGAACTCAAAGTTTTAGGAACAACTGTTTAGTATTGCTGTTGCTACTAGGAAAGAAGACATACAGTTAGTGAGGAATAGAAAGTCATCTGGCCCTACAGGAGAAAAGAGAAGATGGAGACAAGAGAAGGGAGGGATGACAGAAGAGAGGGCAGATTGGAGATAGGGAAAATTAGATTGTTTGGGGTATTGGGGTGGGGGGAGGGGATAAAAGGGGAGAAAATTTGGAACCCAAAATTTTGTGAAAATGAATGTAAAAAAAGTTAAATAAATAAATAAATATTAAAAAAAAGATAGCATAGCATAGTACGGAACAGTACAGCATAGTACAGAATAGGATAAGGAGCAATATTCTGGTATAGTAAAAGATAATATAGCATAGTATAGTCTAGCATAGCATAGGATAGTATAGAACATAGTAGAATAGAGTGGTGTAGTATAGTGCTGAATAACGTACAGTAATATGGTATAGTATAAGATAAAATAGCATGGCAGAGAATATAGTACAGTATATATCACTATAGTCTAGTATAATATAGAATAGTATAGTATAGCACAGAATACTGCACAATAATAGAGTATAAAAGAGCATATTGTAATATGGAATAATATGCAGTAATATAGTATATTATAGTATAGAATAATATACAATAATGTAGTATAGTATAATATAGCATATTACAGTACAGAATAATATACAATTATATAGTATAGTATAGAATAAATGTATAATAATATAACATAGTGTATAACAGCATAGCATAGTATAGTATGGAACAGTGTAGAGTGGTATAGTATAGTATTAAATGGTATAGAACAATGTAGTATAGTATTCATTCAGTAGAATAACATAGTACGATGCAGCACAGTGTAGCACAGCACAGCATAACACAGAACAGAACGGCACAGTCTAGAAGTGAACACTGCATCATGAATTGTTAGAAAAGCTATGGTGGCTGAGCCGCCAACTTCAGAGACAAAGACTAGGCATTACTCATCTTCGAACAACCTGGTGGAGTGATCCTAGGTAATTCATTCAACCTCTTTGTGCCCCAGGGCACACTCCCTAAGGCTTTAAGTTACAGACAAGGTACTGATCTGCAGCGGGGTAGGGAGTATTCTCTTTGGAAGTTTCTTCTACCAATAAAATTATAGTTCTATTTCCAACCTATAAGAAGTAATAAAGGCAGTGAACCAGTTTAGAGTAAAGTAGATCTGGAATTGAATCCTTTTTTCTTGTACCTGGTGGTCGTGAGTCACTTAACCTTGAAGTGCCCCAAGCAAGCCTCTAAGGCTATCAATTACAAATCAAGTGCAAATCTACATCAGTAGAGAAAGTTTCCTGGGTGGAGCCAAGAAGGCAGAATAAAGGTAGGGACTCACCTGAGCTGGGTGCAGGACTCTGTTGCATTGCCTATACATGGTTCTGAGTCACAGATCCAGGACAATGAGGAGGTTGAGCAGGGACCCCAGTCACAATTCCAGTACTTGTGGTTACTAACAGACCAGAACACAAGCCAAAAGAGTAAGGATCACACCTCTCCCTAACTTGTACCACCTTGGAAGAACTGAAACTTACAGACCCCTAGAACTATCTCTGAACACAACAGCTCAAAAAGCCTGAAGCTTGGGACAGTCCCTCCTACCCTCTGCGAGCACAACTTTAATATCAAGTTAAAAGTAAAAAAAAAAAAAGTTGGAAAATGAGCAAACATCAAAAAAAGAACCTGACCATAAAAAAGTTACTATGGTGAAAGGGAAGATCAAATCACAAACTCAGAAGACAATGAGATCAAAGCAAAAAGCCTCAAAGAAAAATGTGGATTGATTTCTGGCCAAAAACCAAAAAAAGGTCTCCTTATTAGAAGTTCTCTATATCAATGAAAACACAGATCTGGACAAAAGCAAAACAAAACACCTTACAGTATACTATATAATAACGTAAAATGTATAATATATACATTGAATTGAATTAAAACTATTAGGTTTTGGAAGCTTTTGGATATGAGCTAAGCCTTAGAGTTCTCTAAGGTCAGAGGAGCAGATAAATGTGCCTGTGCCAGACCCGTATGGCTAAAGAACCAGCCAAACAAAATACTCTCCATGGAAAATGCTGGGGCATTTCTCAGTCCCACAGGGTGGACGCTGGGTTCCCACAGCAGAAGTACTTAATTGCTAGGGAGAACAAGGAGAGAAGCAGCCTCTGGAGTAGGAGGGCTCAACTCCTCAGAGACCAGAGTCCGCATAAGCAAAAGCAGGTGCTGTTAGTTGGTCTTTTACATACACAGGTCCTAGGATCATAGATCAAGAGCTGGGAAGGACTTTAGAGGTCACTGAACCTTATTACAATGCATCTATTAGAGAGTGAACTTCTTCAGGGCAAGAACTATTTTTTCTTTTTTTTCTTGTATCCCCAGCAATTAGCACAATGCCTCACACACACAATAAGTGCCTAATAAATGCTTCTTGAATTGTCATACACGTTAGGAAACTGAGGTTGCCAAACTCACATAGGCAATAATGACCTCCAATTTAATCTCACAGGACACTATGACTACAAATACAGCATTGTTTCCATTAAATTAAGCTGCCTCATATAAACTAGGAGAAAATTTAAAGACTTGGCTGTGGATGTCACCAGTATAAGGGATGGCCCTGGGAATGGACCTTGGGCTTTTTTGACCAGCTTGGCTAGCCATGCTTACATACAGCACCTACTGGGTTCCCAGAAGACATCTGATACTTTAGGGGTACAAAAGAAATGGAAGCATAATCTCTGTTCTCAAGGAGCTTAAAGTTGACCAGAACTATACATCCATCTTGTTTTTTCATGCCACCCTGATATAAAGTTGATGAGTATAGGTGGTGAGGGACAAGCCATCATCAGAGTCAGGCTTTAGGTATCACTTGGCCACTATTAATGAGACTTTATCATTGACTTACATCTCTCTAGTCCTTCAAGGCTCATAACCTTAAGAAGTAAAAAAAAAAAAATGCTTTTATTTGGTCTTGCCTGGTGACCTTTTTAGTGGAGCAAATTTTCACTGTAGATGAAACTGAGAATCCATGAAATGAAGTGACTCACCCACAGTCATACAACTAATGAATAGCAAAGAAGGCAGCCAGTAGCTGCAGTGGAAAGAGCACAGGCTTTGGAGTTAGAGAACCCAGGTTCAGATGCCGGCTTTGCTACCTGTGTAGCCTTGGGAAAGTCACAGCTACCTCAGGCTTCTATGGTCATGTTTTGTGCACACCCAGATTGCACAGAATAGAGCTCAATGCATCCCCAGTTACGTGGGTGGGGGCATCCCCCTTTGATCATCTGTGTCTTTAAGCCTGGTAAGACCCATCTGGTGGCTCTATTTCTGTTGTCTTTTCAGGGATTTCTATCTATTGCACCCAGTGTAGATACTGTAAATGGAACTGATGAGAAGAAAAGGATTTACTTTCCCCAGCTTAATCTTCTTTTATTCCATCTCTGAGGGATGGACTTGGTGGTGGGTTTTTCTGTTGTGTCATTTGTGCTCCACAGTTTCAGGGGTCAGAGGTGGTCCTCATGGGACTGGGAGCTCAAACCATGATGACCTGGGAGACGGGATTGCAGTCAGGGTAATGCAGCCAAACTTGCATGGAAGCTACAAGAAACCAGAGTGCCTGAAGCTTTAGGAAGAGGTGGGCTGGGGACTTGGAACTGGTGATGAGGGTTGGAAGGGGTGGTGAGACACCCCCCGCCATCCCCACAAGACTGGAGTACCAGGGGAAAATCGCCTGGATTGGATTTGCGGACTCAAGCATTCTTGAGGTCAAGGTGAAAAAGATTTATTACACTTTTGAGTAGGCAAGAGTTTCTAGGGAACTTGTAACCTTAGAGGGGTACAGGTAAGGTTTATATAGGATATTCTGTAGTAAAACATGTTCCAAATATGCTAACCAGGTGATTCAGGGTGGGATTAGGGAGTGGTTAGTTTTTAAAGGAACATGCACTTTTAGTATCTACTGCACAGGTATTTTACTCAGAGTTCATCAGGAAATAGCACTAGGGGTGCTATATGGAAGTGTGATTTTAGATCTGAAACATCACTAAGTCAAGTAACAGTCAGGACTAACTAAGGAATGTGAGGCTGCCCTAATCAATGCCTTTTTAGATAAGATAAATGTAAGGGAGTATACGTGTGTCTAAGTCTAGGATATATATGATTGGTCAGTGGTTAGTAAACGTTGTTATGACTCAGTACACAGCCAGTTCAGCCAGTACACAGCTGCTTCAGACTAAAAAGTTCTATAGGTACAGCTGGCTACTATATCAGGAAAAGAGATAAAAGTTTTGCTAGGGCAGGCTGTGTCCCTGTGCTGGGGAGAAACTGCCTGGGATAGTGTTTTGAGGTTAGGGAGAAATGTAATTTTTAGAGAGAAATGTGATTTTAAAATTGGGGTTCAAGCATATGCACCCAAGCCCCCCCATCACTGGCACCATGCTCCATGCAAAGAATGGCCTCTTTATCACCTCCCTGACATCATGGTCCTCTTGGAGAACAAAGGACATACAGCAGCAGCAGCATCTGTGCTCCCCTGGAATTGAGGTAAACCCTGAACCTAATCCCCTCCCACCCACCACCACTCCCAGAGACTAGGGGGCGATGTGGGGCAGTTTACAGGCCTTCCATGCCTTCTATGTGGGAGGAAGTTGTGTATTTGTGATTATACCTTTGAAAGTAAACATTCTTTTGCAAAAGCTCCTATGTTACCCATACAACTTCTCTGGACTCCTATGTTACCCATATAACTTCTCTGGACTAGTTTTCTCATCTGTATAATGGGGTATTGGAGTAGATGAAGTAGGTGTTCAGAGGTGACAAAAAATAAGATATGACTTAAAGACACACTAACTCCAGATCCTGGGTTCTTTCCACTACTGGAATACCTTGGAGATATTGTGAGTTCCATTCTAGACCACCATAAAAGAAATATTGTAATAAATCAGTTACATGAATTTTTTTGCTTCCCAGTACATATAAAAGTTATACCTATACTATACTATAGTCTATGAAGTGTACAATAGTACTTTTGCTAAAAAAAACCCCTATGTGTGTATATGTATATATATATATATATATACATCTGTATATGCATACATACATACATACACAAACATACATACACACACCTTAATTTAAAAATATTTTATTGCTTAAAAAATTAGTGACCATTATCCAAGCCTTCGGTCAATCATAATCTTTTTGTTGACAGAGGTTCTTGCCTCGATGTTGATGACTGCTGATTATCAGGGTGGTGGTTGCTGAAGGTTGTGGTGGCTGTGGCAATTGTTTAAAATAAGACAACGATGAACACACAGTGATCAACTCTTCCTTTCACTTGAACACTTAGAGGTCATTGTAGGATTATTAATTGTCCTATTTTCATTATTGTTTTGTCTCAAGGAGTAGGGAGACCTGAGGAGAAGAAAGAGAAATGGGGAATTGCAGATTGGTGGAGCAGTCACAGCATCTACATTTATCGATTAAGTTCGCCATCTTATATGGGAGCAGTTTGTGATGCTCCAAAACAATAAAAACATCAAAGATCATTGATCACAGATTGCCACAGCAGATATAACAACAGTAATAAAAGTTTGAAATATTGCAAGAATTACCTGAATGTGACACCAAGACATGATGTGAGCACCTGCTGTTGGAAAAAATGGTGCTGATAGACTTGTTTAAGGTAGAGTTGCTATAAACTCTTCAATTTGTAAAAAACGTATTTGTGAAATTCAGTAAAATGAGGTATGCCTGTATCCCACACTTCTAGGAGTGGGGAAGTCTTCTGTGCTGCTGATTATCAGCTAATGTTTCTATTGAGTTGCCACATTTAGTTATTATCAACCAGGGAGTTAAAGTTGTGTCCATCTCTTCCACTTTGCCTTGTTTCTTTGCTTCTCCAAATGCCTCTAGCTCTGATGAAAAGGAATGCCGCTACTCCTGGGTATGATTTGTGGAAACTACTCTTCTTTCTATGCCATTTTAGTAAATGCTTTGCTGAGAGCTAATTATATCTATTTTGTGGTTGTTCAGTTGTTCCACCATGTCTGACTCTTCATGACCCCATGGACTGTAGCACACCAGGCTCTTCTGTCCTTCCCTATCTCCTGAAGTCTGTCCAAGCTTATGTTTGTTGCTTGTGTGACACTATTAGCTAATAGTTAATAAGAAGCACACCACTGGAGGCTCATGAGCTATGGTGTCGTAAAGGTAATTTAAATGGGAAGATCCTTCCTTTTCATTAATAGGCCCATGTGACCTGCAAATCACAGGGAATGCTAGGTCACATGTGACAGGAGGAGTAGCTTGTTGAACAGGTGGAACATGAAGGTGGAACAGGAAGAGGTGGAACTGGAGCAGAGCTGAGAGGAAATTGGTCAGACTAGTCAGAACTGAGGAAGGCAGAAAAAGCAGGCAGCTGGGGCAGTGACTAGTGTGAGTGAGAGAGCTTGTTTGGGATTTGTTAAATGTGGCTGGTTTGTGGGAAGCCTAACAGAGGGGAGGCTTGGAGATGGTGCTGCCCTCTGCGTTGTCATGTATATAGATTTCTTTGTTGCTATGATGGATTTGGCTTTCTGGTGTTTGGATAAATGTTTTTATTCTGCCTACTATATGGAGAGTCTGTTATACTTCACAATTCAGAATTGCACCAGCATTATTGCACCATAGGCACTGTGAATATTGCATTGGTGATATAGGTGTAGGAAGAGCAAACCAGCAGGGCTGCCTCTAGAAACCCAGGCAGTGACCACTTTCTAGGAACCCCACCCACCAATATGAATGTAAGCATGAGGAGAATAGTCTAGTCTAGACAGTGGTACATTAGAAAAATAGGAAACATCTCTGTAATATATACAGGCATGTGTATGTATACATACATACATTTTATATATAATATTGTATATTACACATATATACATATTACATGTATATTGAATGTATATATACATGTATACATACATACACATACATATATACACACATATATATGAAAGGGATAATGGTTGAAGAGCGAGAGAGTCAGTCAACAATTCTCCATTATGTATTTTAATTTAGAAGAGCAGAAATTATATTCATTGGGAAGGGTATATTTTAGTATTTACATGTGAAAATAGATATGTTAACACTTTTAGGAATCTCAGTATGCTTAATTAAAATAGCAAAGTCATTCTGTGAAGACCTACTTGAGATAGAACAAGAAAAGTGTCCAGCTCTCCCATCCTATCTCTCTGGTCAAGTAATCTTTGATATCCATCATGTCATGCACTATGGTCAATATCACCTCTCAAACGGGTACCAAGCAGAATTCTCATTTATCTGTTTTTAAGCAGATTCATGGTAGGAATTCAAATTTTCTCAAGAAAAAAGAATGATAATGTAGTGACTTGAAAGTATTTCTGGCCTGACTGGAAATTTCTATAAAGGGCATCACTAGCCTTGCAGACACCCAGGTTCACAAACTTTGAGTCATCCTTGACTCCATACTCTCCTATTATCTTCCACATACTATCAGATGCCAAGTGTTACCAGTTTTCTCCACTCTCCACATCTTTCACATATATTTGCTTTTCTCTACTCACATGACCATCACCCCAGGTTGGTCCCTCATCACTTCTCACCTAGGCTACTGCAATAGACTCCTAACTGATCTCCTTGACTTATCTTTTCCCCCTCCAATCTATTTTCCACTTGGCTGCCAAAGTGACACTATATTCTAAAGCATGGGTCTAACCATGTCACTATGATGCTCAATAAATCCTAACAGCTCTGAGGTTTTACCTCATTTGCAAATTGGCAAAATGACAAAAATAGTAATAGTCAATGTTGGAGGGGTTGTGGAAGGATAGAAATGAAAGTACATTGTTGGTGGACCCATGAAATGCTACAACTATTTTGGAAAGCAATTTGGAATTATGTAAATAAAAAGAGTAAAATGTCCATAGCCTTTGAACTAGAGACTTTGTTATTTGGCTTATGTGCCAAAGAAACCGTGGATAAGAAGAAAGTCCCCATTAAACTACAAAATATTTTTAGCAGCACTTCTTGTGATAACTAAGAATTAGAAGCAAAGTAGATGCTTAGCAATTGGGGAATGAAGACAAATTGTGGTACATGAATGTAATGGAATATTACTGTGCTGTAAGAAAGATATATATAACCAAGATACATTACAAGAAGCATGGAAAAGGTCTGTATGAACTGATACAGAATGAAGTAAACAGAGCCAAGAAAACAAGCTGTACAGTAGATTTAAGTAGAAAATAGTGTGTAAGGTACAATACTAAAAAATCAAAAGCAAATGATACAAAGAGAGATATTACATGGAACATATTACTTATCAGACTTATGAATAGGCAAACAATTTATGAATAAACAAGATAGAGAGCAGAGTGAAATGTAAAATAGATAATTTTGATTATATTAAATTTAAGTTTTATATAAGTAAAGCAAATATATTCAAGATCAGAAGGAAAGCAAAAACCAAGGAAAAATTTAATAGACTTTTTCTCAGATGAAGGTTTCATATCTCAAATATATGAAGTAGTTAGTAAAATCTATAATAATATGGTTGATAAATGGTCAAAGGATATGAACAGGAAATTTTTAGATAAATGAAAACAATTTATAGTCATAAAAATATTCTAAATTGTTATTGGTTAGAGAAATGCAAATTAAAACAACTTCAAGACATCATTTTATACCTATCAGATCAGCTAAAATAATTGAAGGGGAAAGCAACAAAGATTTGAAGGAATGTTGAAAAAATAGGGTCACTGTTTTTGCTGGAATTGGGAACTGATCCAATGATTTTGGAAAGCAATCTGGAATTATACCCAAAGAGTTATTAAATTGGTCTGTACCCTTTGACCCAGCAAAACCACAATTAGGTGTTTAGGGAAGAAGGAAAAGAACCTATATATTCTAAAATATTTATAGCAGTTCTCTTTGTGATGACAAAGAACTAGAAATTGAAGAGATCAAGTGAGGAGTGACTGAACAAGTTGTGGTATATGATTGTGATGGAATACAACTGTGCTGTAAGAAATGACAAACTTGATGTTTTTAGAGAAATATGGATGGGCTTTCATGAAATAATGAACAAAACTAAGAGAACATTGTATACAGTAACAACAATGTTGTTTTAAGAACAACTTTGAGCAAATAAGTCATTTTGACTATTGTATATACCCACATCAACTAAAAAGGACGGCACTATCTGCAACCAGAGAAGAAAATGATAAATAGAAGTATGTATAGAATGGTTTTACACACACACATCTATATACATATACACATATGTATATACATGTATGTGTATATACATATATGTATACACATTTGTGTCTAATTGTAGCTATCTCTAGAAAGGGGGAGGGAAGAAAAAAGAAATTAACATTATTATATATTAACTTTTTACTATAAATATATATAATTATAAATTATTATATTTATATAAATATAAATAACATAAATATATTATACATATATAATATATTATAAATTAACTTTATTATATATTTAAAAGGAATAGAAAGTTGTATATAATAGAATTGCAATTTCATGTGCAATTATCTTTTTTTAATTATACTATGTTGTGGAAATGCTAATTTTATTCCATAAATTAAAAAAAAATAAATTTTAGAAAAACACGTAACAAAAATTATGAATATCAAGCAGGACTTGATTGAAGAGATATGAGAAGACACTGCCTTTGTGGAGGTGGAAGGTTCATTACACATTGCACATTTTCAGACTTCTTCAATGTGTCAGTCAGTTGTGTTAATTTTCCCCCCACTTTAAGAAAATACTATTTGTCATATGAGATGGCTGCCTGGGGGGAGGAGGAGAATAGATAGATATTGGGATAACTATGGTGATATTAAAAAACAGAAAATATGATTAAAAACCTATTTTAAAAATTCCAATGACTCACTCTTACCTCTAGAACCAAACAAAATTTCTTCTGTTTGGTTTTTAAGTACAGTCATTAAATAATACTATACTATCTTTACAGTTTTATTATAAATGATTTAAATTATGTGATGTAATACTCATTCTTTGTCATTTATATAATGATATAATATTCATTCTATGGCCTGGCCAAACATATCTTCTTACTCCTTCTCAACGTGGCATTACATCTCCCATCTTCTCGACTTTCCATAGGCTTCCTTCCATACCTGAAATGCACTCGCTCTCACTTGTTTCTTACAGCCACCAACTTCCTTCAAAGCTTGGCTCAGACACCTCTTCCTATATTAAAGCTTTCCTGATAGCCCCAACTTCTAATGCCTCCTCATCCCATTACTTTTTTTCATTTAAAATACGTATTTCATATATACTTCTCTACTTGGATAGAACATGAGCTCCTAGTGGGCAGAAACTGGTTAATTTTCATCTTTCTACCCCCAGAAAAAATGTAAAGTGCCCAGCACATAGTAGGTTCTTACAGTTACTTTTGTGTCTGATGTTTACTGATTTGAAGACTGCATTTGAAGTAAAAATAAACAGATGGCCAGAATATCAAGACTAAGTAAGCATTAAATGTGATATCTATCATCAAAATTGTCCCCAATTTGCAGGTTTTGGCAGAGTGCTTGGGGGCTCTTTCCCCAACTTGAGTATCTCAAGAACTAGATATTCTGCAAAATGGATGATGTCCTCATCCGTATTCTCATCAAGTAATCCTAACAAATTTTGATTAGTAGGGAAGATTTGTTTTTTTGGAGGGGGGGAGGTGATCAGTTCCCTAAAGAGACCTATTATCAGAAGATGAAGAGCTCTCTGTAGAGATTCCTATTAGTAGATGAAGCATGACAGAAAACCCCCCCGCTAGATTTGGTGCAGTAAAGTATAAATAATTCATTACTTCTAGATGTTATTCTGCTTGCTCATAACCTACATCATCAATAATTAATGTTTCAACGCTAAAAGTGTCTCTGTCTATAACTCAAATCATTCCCACCCATTTGCCTGTTCATGATGTACAATCATTTTCACTGCTTGCCAAGTAAGCGGCTTTTACTTACCTGTATGGGACATTTTCTCCATGCTGTATATCTCAATATTTACAACATTTTTTCTGCACATGCTTAGAGACAGCTATGGCAGCTATTCATGATAGCCCCTCTAGAATTCACCATGTCTCAGTCACATTTAAAGAGCCAGATTAGTGCAATGGGAAGAGCTGTGAATCTGGTGTTTAAGTATCTTGGTTCAAATCCCACCTCCATTGTTTATCCTTGTGTCATCTTGGGTAACACATTTAACCTCCTTGGGCCACGGATTCTTTATCTGTAAAGTGAGGGCTTTAAATTAGGTGGTCAAAATATCTGTTTAGGTTTTACTTGTCACTGTGGACTGTCCTGGTTTGATACTTCTTTAAAATAGGTTAGGGAGGGAATAAGCATACACACACACACACACACATACATACACACACATACATATTCACACACATATATTAGGCATTTATTAAGTGCCTACTATATAACTAAGCACTTTACAAGTATCATCTTAATTAATACAACAACCCTGGGAGACAGGTGTCATTATTATCCTTATTTGACTGGCGAAGAAGCTTAGTTAGAGTTTAAGTGATTTGCTCAAGTTCACACAACTAGTAGGTGTCTTAGGCTGAACTTGAACTCAGGTCTTCCTGACTTCAAGCCCACTGCTTTCTCCCACCTAACTGCCTCTTAAGAGGTTGGACTTTTTTTTTTTCTGGTCTAATTGTTGAGTCAACCATTCAGATCCTTGGAGTGAGTGAAAGAGAGGGAGTAGCCCAGTGTTTTGCACATATCAGGTGCCCAAAGTATATTAGGTATTTGTTGAAATTAACACTGAATCACTTTAATTAGAATCACCTTAGAATGTCCCTTCCCAGTCTTGCCTAGTAGTGCAATAATCTATCTCCTAAGTATGGGTGAAACTCTGATCTGGGGTATGTATCTGTTGTCTCTCCCAGGAATCTAAGCTTCTTGAGGACAGGGACTTTTGCTTTTTTTATATTCTCAGTCTTAGCACCATGCACGTGGTATATAGTAAACAATAAATGCTTTTTGTCAGTCTCTTTTCTCTATGCATCTTCTTCCTTTGTCGTTTCATCATTACCATGGCTTCAGTTATTACTTACATGCAAATGACTCCCAAATCTATATATCCATAGTGAGGATTGATAAATACATATTGATTGCTTGATTGCTTGGCCCAGCACTGATCTCTTCTCTGAGCGTTCCACTTCTCCAGCTCTCCAGCAGACATCGTCACCTGGATGTCCCCTTAGCACTACAAGCTCAACATGTCCAAAACAGAACTGCTCATCTTCCCCACAAAAATGTCCTCCTGCCAACTTCTCTATTCTTGCTCATGGTATTACCAACTTTCTAGGTGTTCAGACTTTTGCCACAAGGTCATCCTTGAATCTTTCCACTGCCCCAACCCCTTCCCCTATCCACTAACATACACTTCCCTTCTTCATACCTTTCCTTCCATTTCTATTTCTACCATCTTAGTTCAGACTCCATCACCTGTTAGGGGTGAGCCCTGTGCCAGTACCTTGCTAGACCTTAGGAGACACCCACAGTTGGGGGATAAGAAGAAGCTACTAGACTTTTGGAGAAGAATGAGAAGGGCCATTTCCCTAAGTAAAGCCTGCCTTTTTCCTTTCTTGTATCCCTAGTACTAGCACAGTACTCAGCACATAATAGGTGCTTTATGAATGTTTATTGATGTACTCACTTGTTCAGATTAACATTGAGGCCAAAATGAGATATTCATAAGTCATTGAATAGCTAACCAAAGGAAGTTCACTTTGCTTTAATATTTCAAGGACTGTCAAGGATATGGTAGCCCTTAGCTTTTCTCAGTGAGTACCAAGCTCTGCCATACACCTCTCCATGCCAAATCTCCATATAGAAATTCATCTGGCTTCAGGGCAGAGTGACTCACATGGTCTTTAGATAGATATCCACCAAGTCAGATGGGCTCTGACTCCATGAGGGTGGGACCTTTTATATCCTTATGTGAACAGGAAGCTCTGCCAAGGGAGGCAGTTATATTGAAATATAATTATAAAATATCTTAATATCATGACCAGGGATGGCTGTGTTGCCTTTTAGGAAAAATTAATCTCTGTTGCTATCATGTTGTGGGAGGAGCAGGGGACCCTGGTAGATATTGGTCCTATCACATCATCTCTTACCAGGATGCCTATATTCACCTCCTAACTTGTCTCCTTACTCCTAGTCTCTCCCTATTTCAGTGGATCCTCAGAATTTCTGCTAAAATGATCTTCCTAATGCAGCAGTTTTCACCACATCATCACCTTGCTTAAGAATTTTCAGTGATTTATCATTTCCTTTGAGACAGAGTACAAACTATTGTATCTGACGCTTGACTTTCCATCATCTCATTCTAACCTATCTTTCAGGTTTGTATCACTCTGCTTGCCTCCTCTAAGTTCTAACCAATCTTACTGCAACAAAGATAAATCCATGGAGCAGGCACTCTTGCTCCATGAGGATGGACACATGCTCTGACCCCTTGCCGAAGGGCCAGAGCAATCAGAGGTTCCTGGTAGCTAGATGGCACAGTGGATGGAGCACTGGGCCTGGGTTCAAGAGGACCTGAATTCAAATGCAGTCTCAGACACTTATCAGTTCTGTGAACTTTGGCAAGTCACTTGAACCATTTGCCTCAGTTTTCCCAACTGCAAAAAGGAGATAATAATAGCACCAACTTCCCAGGGTTGCTGTGAAGACCCAATAAGACAATGTTTGTAAAGTACTTACCATGATGCCTGGCACATAGTAGGCACAATATAAATGCTAGCTGTTGCTGTTATACCAAAGGAAATTGGTGCCCAAACCAGTAGGTATCTACTTAACAGACTTAAAAAGAGAAATATCTTCTACTTACTCTATCTCTTCCTCTCTTTCAAACACATTGCTTAGGGCTCTGTCAATCTCTCTTGACCTTCCATTGAAGTAGAAAAGGAATCCCTTTCACTTGCCATGATAACAACAGAAATAACAAAAGAAGCTACATGGCACTGAGTACATGTGCTTTCTTGAGTCTGGACCTCAAGTCTCTTGGTGTCTCTTTTACTTTGTTCTCTACATCAAATCAGGCCATAGTTGGCATAATCCTATATTCATTTAGCTATAAAGGTTGTCCCACATGCAAAAACAATTTCATTTCACATGATTTTCCGTTGAATCCTTCTTTTTGTTCTTGGTCTTGCTCAATGATCCTTCCCCCATGAAGTCTTCCCTGATTACCATACCTTTACTCCAACATCTCTCTCCAAATCTCTATTTCTCCTTTCATAAAGTTTTTTGGAATATTTCACCTAGAGACCACTAGTTCTTAGGTTCCATAAACTTGCTTGTAAAATATTTTATAACTATATTTTTATGTAACTATATCCTTTGTAACTTTTTCTGATTTATTTTATGCATCTAAAAACTCAGAAGAACACAGCTGCAAAAAGCCTCAGAGAAAAATGCTAATTCAACCCAAACCCAACAAGATTTTCTGAAAGAGTGAAAGAGAGAGAGAGGAGTTGTAGAGGAAAAATTGGAAAAAGAAATGTGAGTGATGTAAGAAAATTATAAAAGAAAAATTAAAGGTTTGGTTTTTTAAAATGGCACAAAAAAATACTGAAGAAAATAATACCTTAAAGTCAGAATCGGCCTAATGGTAAAATTACACTGAAGAAAAGAACTCCTCAAAAAGCAAAATAGGCCAAATGGTAAAAAAGGTACCAAATCTCACCGAAGAAAATAAATCCTTAAAAATTAAAATGGGGGCAAGTGGAAGCTAATGGCTCCATGATACATCAAGAAATAATAAAACAAAGTCCAAAGAATGAAAAAATAGAAGAAAATCTTATTGGAAAAGCTACTAAAAAACAGATTTAGGAGAAATAATTTAAGAATGATTGGACTACCTGAAAACTATGATAAAAAAAAGGACTCAGACACCATATTTTAAGAAATTATAAAGTAAAATGCCCTGACATCTTAAATGGTACAATAGAAATGGAAAGAAGTCACTGATTACTTCCTAATAGAGATCCCAAAATGAAAACTCCTAGGAATATTATAGCCAAATTTCAGAGTTTCTATGTCAAGGGAAAAGTATTACAAGCAGCAAGAAAGAAACCATTCAAATATTATGGAGTCACAATCAAGGTCATACAAGATTGAACAGCTTACACAAAAAAGGAGCAGAAGACTTGGAATATGATATTCCAGAAGACAAAGGAGATAGGATTACAACCAAGAATACCTATGCAGCAAAACTGAGTATAATTCTTCAATGGAAAAAAAAAGAATGCTTAATGAAATAGAGAACTTTCATGTATTCCTGATGAAAAGTCCAAAACTGAATAGAGAATTAGACATTCAAACATAAGATTCAAGAGAACTGTAAAAAGGTAAACATGAAAAAAAATCATAAGAGACTCAATAAAGATAAACTGTTTACAATCCTATATGGGAAGATGATAGATGCAATTTCTCAGAACTTGATCACTATTAGGGCAGTTAGAAACAAACTATATAAACAGAGGTAATGAGTTGATTATGTTAGGATGATCTAAAAAATGTGAAGGAGAAAAAAGAGATGCACTTAGAGAAGGGGAAAGGGAGAAGTAAATGGAGGAAATTATCTCACATAAAAGAGGCACACAAGGAAGAGTTTTTACAGTGGAGGGGAAAATGGAGGGATGGCAGGAATGCTTGAAACTCATTCCCTTGGAATTAGTAGGGAAATGTGTGTGTGTGTGTGCGCATGTGTATGTGTGTGTACATGAATACATACACACTCAGTTGAGTACAGAAATCTATCTGAACCAGAGCTGCATAACATATGGCCTACCACTTGCTGCCTGCAAAAAATATAGGATTGCCACTGTGTTTGTCACATGAGCCATGGCAACCAATCATCATCGGGCTGTCTCTAGTCTAACCTATCTGCAGCCTGAAGAAGTTTAGCCTATGTTAATTTTGGCTCTTACCTACTGTCAAATTGTGCAGGTCTGATCTAACCTGACAGGGAAATAGGAGGGCAAGCGGGGAGAGAAAGGGAGGGAGGTGTGAGAAAAGAGAGCACAGATTAAGTGAAGCAGTGGTCAGAAGCAAAAGAAACTTTTGAAAGGATAAAAAAGAGAGAGAAGGATAAACAGAAGAAAATAGGATGGAGGAAAATACATAGCAATCATAACTGTGAATGTGAATGTGTTGAGCTCACCTATAAAATGGAAGCAGATAGCAGAATAGATTAGAAACCAGAATCCAACAGTAGGTTTTTTACAAGGGCCATATTTCAAATGGAAAGAGACACACAGAGTTAAAATAAAGAGATGGGGGTAGAATCTATTATACTTTAGCTGCATTAAAAAAAAGGCAGGGCTAACAATCATGATTTCAGATGATGCAAAAGCAAAAATAGACCTTATTAAAAGAGATCATCAGGGAAACTACATTTTGATAAACATTGACAATGAAATAATATAAAAAAATTATAGCAAGTTTATCTGATAAGGTCCTTTTTTCTCAAATACAGAGGGAACAGGAGTAAAACTTATAAAAGTAAAAGACATTGCCCAAATGATAAATTTTCAAGGGTTAGGAACAGGCAGTTTTCAGAAAAAGAAATCAAAGCTATCTATAGTCATATGGAAAAAAAACAAAGACCTTTCTAGATCACTATTGATTAGAGAAATTCAAATTAAGACAAGTCTGATGTATCACCTCTCTCCTATCAGAAATGACAAAACCTGGAAGGGATGAGGGAAAATAAATAACTAATGAATTATTAATGGAGCTGTGAACCATTCTAGGGAATAATTTGAAACTATGCTTAAAGGGCTATAAAACTATACATATTCTTTGACTTAGTATTACCACGTGTACTTCAAAGAGTAAAAAAGAAAAGGAAAATGAACCATATATTCAAAAATATTTATAGCAAAATCTTTTTATGGCAGCAAGGAATTGGAAATTGATGGAATGCCTATCAACTGTGGAATGGTCAAACAAGTTGCGGCATATGATTGTGATGGTATACTCTTTTTCTGTAAGGAATAATGAGGGGAATAGTTTCAGAAAAACATGGGAAGCCTTATGAAGTGATCCAAAGTGAAGTGAGCAGAACCAGAAGAACACTGTACACAATAACAGAAATATTGTGATGATGATCAACTGTGAAAGACTTGGCTACTCTCTTCGAGACAAAAATCCAAGAAAATTGCAAAGGACTTATGATGAAAAATGCTGTCTACCTTTAGAGAATGAATTGATGAACTCAGTATAGTTTTATCACTTTATTTTTTTCTTGTTTTTGTTTAAATAATATGGCTAATGTGGAATTATGTTTTGCATGCTTTCACATGTATAATTGATGTAACATTATTTGCCTTCTTAATGGGTGAGGTAAAAGCAGGAGAAAGGGAAAGAATTTGGAACTCAAAATTTTAAAAAAAGAAAAATGATGTCAGTAAGTTCTCTTACTTAGCTCCTGAACCCCTTAGTCAGGTAGTGGTAGAAAAACTTCTTCCACTGGGATAATTTAGATTCAGAGTTGTCTGTCTGCTCTGTCAGTTTCAATTTGTATGATGCACCAGTCACTGTTTTGCTCTGTTTTGCACTGTGTTCACAAATATTGAAGTGTTCAAACCAGTCATTATGATCTGCTACTTAATATGACCAACCAGTTTTAAACTAATGAAATGGAAATTACAAATGTAATCTTAAAGAACAGAGGCAGCCTCTGCTCCTTGGAGAAAAAGGGGAGACAATTACTTTGTTTTCTGCTTAAGGGCTTGAGAAGGGGAAGTCCAGTGCTGCTGTCCGGCCACAGATGGCAAGGTAGCAATGATGCCTGGCCACTCACTGACACCAGCCACCTCAGCCACCCTCTCGTCTGTCCCCAACCATAACTCCACATCCTCACGCCTGCACATGTGTCTCCTCCCGAGCCTGTTCACTCATCCCTTCTTTTTATTGCTTCTCCTGCTGCATCCATATGCTGCCAGTGATTTGCAGGAGAGCTGATTGTTAAATTTTTCAGTGTGAGCATTTACACTTGGGAAATCAACGAGTACTACAAATCAGGTTTAGTCTATTGCTTTGTTGATTGCGTCTAGACTTAAGAAAGTAATGGAGAAAATGTTAACAAGGAAAATTCAATTTATGGGTACATTTTGAGGGGCAAGAGAGGTCTAGTTTTAAATATTTATCATCACAGACTAATTAGTAATCTCTTAGTCTTTTCCAGGGTAGGAAGAAAAGCGCTATGGTCTCTTTAAGACACACCCCTTTTTTCATCCATTCATTCTAGCAAGCCAGAAGATTCTGCTCTGGCCTGTAGGCTTTCATCCCAGCTGCCATTCTCTGCATTCGAGAGGTACCCCAGGGGAACATACATGTAATTTGTCTTGACACAACACAATCCCCAGACCCCCATACAACAGCACCTACAAAATACATTCCCCTAAAACAATTACTTTATTAACCATTCACAAAAAGTAGGGATAGATATTTTGACTTAGGTGAAATGGCCTAACACTGTTTTAATTAATCAGATTTTTTTTGTTGCCTTTATATTTGTCTTGACTTTGTTGCTGTATTTTGTATATATACATATATGAATATATGTATGTATGCACATACACATACATAATATTGTTTTCCCACTTTCTTCACTTTGTGTCATTTCATATGTCTTTTCTCTTTTCTCACAATCATTTCTTTTGGCCAGTCCTCATGGTGCTGAACTATTCCATTATATTTCTGAACCACAATTTGCCCAGTCATTCACATTCTCACCAGCCCTTGGATACATATCTTGCTCTCAGTTTTTCTTATCAGAAATACTGCTTCTGTGAACATTTGGGACTGATGTCTTATGGTTAACAAAAAATACCTTCTTGGGGTGACAGTTTCTCTTAACAAAGAGTTGGACTCTTTTCATTCCCACATTTAAACTTTTCCCTGTTCCTTGTGCTTTATTCAAAGTCACCAAACATCTTCATTTTCCATTGCAAACATTGACTCCAAGGTATATTCCTTAACTATTCCTCTCTTTTATCTCAGGACCTGATCTCTCCTTTTGCAGGAAGCCTTTTTCCATGGATCCTGTGGAAGTCTTATACCCTCTCCCTCCCACCACCCTCCCCAAGATGCCAGGAAGCCCTGACACAGGTGACCAGTGGTCATCATTCATTTTCTAACATATCATGGATGTGAAACCAGGTGGAATCTATGGCAGAGAGAGATGTGGAGCCCCCTCCTGGGGTCTGTTTTTGCATCTCTCGAGAGCCTGCTGTTCTGTATCCCATTGGCACATATGGTCGTCCGGTATCCATGTGATTAGCACAATGCGTGATCCATAATACATCATAGCACAGTAACCAATCATCTGCTTGTTTCATGACCCAAGGCCAGCTTCTCCTTCGCTTGTCAGAAAAGCACTGTGGGAACCTGCATTAACTCCTTCAGATCCTGGGAGTCCTTTTAGTAAATTAGCGTCAACAGGCACAGTTAAAATAGCACAGGATGTTTTCCCCCTGCCATGCTAATTCATAGTCTTCCTTTGAAATTTAATGTTCATTATTACCAAAGGCTCTCATATCCTGCTTTGTAACAAACAGCAGGGAAGGCTTTTCCCTTCCCCAAATGCTCAGCTTACGGACATCTTTTGCTCATCTCTATTACTTTTTGATTCTTTCTTCACTAAAACTGAATCCCTTTCCCTCACCCCGACTCAGCTTAGATCACTATTGTTCTCTGTGTTGTATTTTTTATTTTCCTTTGTTTGCTAGTATTAGAGTGGCAGCCTGGCATAAGATATAGTAGGCTGGTCTTAGAATTAGGAATTAGGCCTGTGTTCATCATTTTCTTTTGGTGTCACATACAAGTCACTTGATCTGAACCCAGGGAGCAATCTAAGATGCTAGCTCCATACTTCACATCTGCTTTAGGTCAAGGTCTAGACAAGAATAAAAAGAAACAATTCAGTTTAGGCTCATCTGTACGTTTCTGGAATATGTGTATTGGTTTTTAAATTTTGTTTTGTTTTTAATTCTGTTTCTTTTTCTTTTGAGCTGGTTGAAAGCGCAAAGCAACAAGGCCCATACTGTAATGAACTATTTCATCTAACTCTTAAAGTTGGCAAGGCTACTGGACCCCAGTCCATCTTGCCCTATTCCAAATGACCAGTTCTCCCCACCAATCCAAACTCCATTTCTTAACTTGTTGCCATTCTCAGCTAGACACTCAGATATTAGTAGGAAATAAAGAGACTATCGAGAGATAGTATTCTTTGGTACTTAACGGATTACCAAGTAAATTCCTTGGGAAGGCATGACAAGTTTTTTTAAACTACCACTAGATTTGTAATTTCATCGACATAGGGTACTTTCAGTGAGGAAACATTCCTAGCAAAACATATAAAACCCACAGTCTACATAATTATCTAGGGCACTGAGAGGTTGAATGACTTGTCCACAGTCACATCACCTGTATATGTTAGGGTCAGGATTTAAACTTGGGTCTTCTTGACTCTGAGACTAGCTACCCACCATGAGATGCCTTTCTTAGTATAAATATTACTACCTATATTTTATAGAAGAGGAAGCAGCTGAGGTCCAGAGAAATTAAATGTCTTGCCCTGATTCCCACAGGGAATATGCAGATGGCACAGGATTCAAGTTCATGACCTCCATTTTCTTATCTGTAAAACAAGAAGATCTTATTTCTAAGATCCTTTCCATTTCTAGAACACGGGTATTTTGAAATAACTGCTGCCTCAGAGAACTCCTCTGTGGATTGGAAAGCATGATGCCCAGGTAGATGAAGAGGAGAGATTTCAATTGCATGGATGGTGCAAAGAACACTTGTGGATACTAACTAAGGGTTCCACCAGTGATGTGCAATTTGATCCATGGCTAGCCACTTAACCTTTGTGTGTCCTCCATCCATAAAATGTTGTTGTTTCGAACTCTTGATGACCCCGTTTGGGGTTTTCTTGGCAAAGATACTGGAGTGGTTTGCCATTTCCTTCTCCAACTCATTTGACAGAAGAGGAAACTGAGGCAAACAAGGTTAAGTGACTTGTCCAGAGTCACACAGGAGGTTGAATTTGAACTCAGGTCCTCCTTACTCCAAGGGCTAGCACTCTATCCAATGTGCCACCTAGCTGCCCCACCTATATGGTAGGAAATACTAATATGTGTTGCCTAAGAGAGCTATTGCCAAGACTGGATGTGAAACTGCTTGTGAATGACTTCATAAAATGAAACAAAAGATATTATAGCTATTGCCAGCAGAGTCTGGATATTTGTACAGAATTTGTGGTGAGGGGCATCTTAGCTTCTGGGAACTGAATGGGGAGTTTTCACAAAAAAGATGCCCTCCCTTGGAAGCATTACGTACCCAGAGCCCTCCATGGAGCAGACATTACAGGCCTGGAGTCTCTGACTCTGGAAAGCTTATTGAAAACATCTTGTGATGGTTGATGAGGCAGACTCTTGTGCAAGGTCTCAGGTATACTGGGATTCTAAACTCCAATTCCTGCATTTGTTTGACTCACCATGCTGTGAGTGGGTTTGCCTTTTCTGAGTTCAATTGGATCTTTTCCACCCACCATCCCCAGGAAACCTGATCACTGCCTCAGTGTTCTGATTGGAATTCAGTGCCACTGCTAAGACATGATGTCGTTTAATAATACTCTTCATTTCCCATCTGTCCATGTAGCCACTGAAGGAAAGCAGGTTTCTACCAAAGTATCATCTAGTCATAATGAGAACCAGAAAAGTATTTTGTGCATTTTCACCTCCCAGTATATTTTAATGCCAGCTATTAAGAAATGGCAGTGATATTTTAAATAATTCACAGACTTTATTCTTTCCAGCAACTGAATTACTCCTGTCATGGGTGAGGCATTTAGGGAGTCCCATTAAAGAATTTTCAGATTTTGCAAGAGTATTCACCTGTACTACAACCTACTTCAGGCTTGCCACTGGGTCCCTACTCATGAATGTGTTTTTTAGGACTTTCCCCCCCTTTTTATTAATTTATTTTTAGTTTTAAACATTCGCTTCCACAAGATTTTTGAGTTCCAAATTTTCTCCCCATCTTTCCCCTCTTTCTACCCCAAGATGGCATGCATTCAGGTTGCCCCTTTCCTTAATCTGCCCTCTCTTCCATCACCCCCCTTCTCTTATTCCCTCCTCTTCTATTTTCCTGTAGGGCAAGATAGATTTCTATATCTCATTGTCTGTGTTATCAGGCATGTGAAATCAGTTGCATGTGAAAACAATTTTTAACATTCATTTTTAAAACTTCCATATACTCTTCCTTCTTCCCTCCCCACCCATTAAGAAGGCAAACAATTTGATATAGGTTATACATGTATGATCATGCGAAAAACTTCCATAGCAGTCATGTTGTGAAAGAGTAACTATGTTTCCCATCATCCTATTCCAGCCCCATTTGTTCCATTTTCTCCTTTGACCTTGTACTTCTTCAAAAGTGTTTGCTTCTGATTACCCCTCCTCTGTTTTGCCTTCCCTTCTATTATCCCCCTCTCCCCATCCCCTTCCTCTCTACTTTCCTGTAGGGTAAGATAGATTTTCATACGCAGTTGAATGTGTATGTTATTCCCTCCTTAAGCCAAATCCAATGAGAGAAAGGTTCACTCATTTTCTTACCTCCCCCCATCTTCCCCTCCATTGTAAAAGCTTTTTCTTGCCTCTTATGTAAGATAATTTACCCCATTCTACCTCTCCTTTTTTCCTTCTTCCAGTATGTTCCTCTATCACCCCTTAATTTTATTTTTTAGATATTCCTTCACATTTAACTCACACTGTACCCTCTGTCTATACATATATATGTGTGTGTGTGTGTGTGTGTGTGTGTGTGTGTGTGTGTGTGTGTGTATATATATATATATATATATATATATATATATATATATATATATATATGTAGGTATCTATACTACCCTAATACTGAGAAAGGTCTCATGAGTTGCAGTTTTTCCATGTGGGAATGTAAACAGCTCAACTTTAATAAGTCCCTTATGCTTTCTCTTTCCTGTTTACCTTTTCATGCTTCTCTTGATTCTTGTGTTTGAAAGTCAGATTTTCTATTCAGCTCTGGTCTTTTCATCAAGAATTCTTGAAAGTCCTCTATTTCATTAAATAACCATTTTTTCCACTGAAGAACTATACTCAGTTTTGTTGGTGATTCTTAGTTTTAATCATTGCTCCTTTGATCTCTGGAATATCATATTCCAAGCCCTCCAATTCCTTATTGCATTTTAAAAGCGTTTGTTATCTAGCCACTATATGCCTTGGCTATGCTATGTGCCTGGGAATAGAAATATAAAAACAAAGAAAGAAGTCCTGCCCTCGGGGAGTAGTACCACTGAAAGTCAATTTCAAGCAGCAATGACAATATTGATTCAGAACTGGAAAGTGAAGGGTAATGAGGGACAGGGTACATGTATGGTAACAAGGTATCTGGAGAGGAGATGGCTGGAGAGTAAAAACAGGGAGAGCTGGAGCCATTGTAGATGTACTGGACCAAATGAGGGACTCATTAATCAAGAGAGTGGGGTCCTAGGCCAGAAGCCTGGAAATTAAGGAATTAAGTCCTCTAGTCATGGCCTCCTGTCTGCCATCCAGTCACAAGGATTGTGCTTCCTCCTCTCTTTGTCTGTCTGATGCCTACCCATCCTTTTAGGCCATGTCAAATCATGCACTGTTCTCTTATTCCGATCTGCTTCCACCCTAAGCCAGTAATAAGGGCACATATTTCTACAGAATTTTAAAGCTTGTAATGTGATTTCCTTTCAGCAACTGTGAGGCAGACAGAGCTTAACCCACTGTACCTCAGAATTCATGAGCTCAAGAGAGCCACCAGCCTCAGCCAACCTAGTTGGGATTACAGATGTACATCACCACATCTCACTTCAGATCCCAGTTCTGATATATACTGGCTATGTGACTGTGGGTGAGTCATTTATCCACCCTAAGATAACTCTCTAAGGCTGTATGTAAAGTGTAGAACAAATGTCCATGCACTTTGGTGGAAGAATTTCCTCACAGGGACTTTCTTCTTGGTACATGGGCAGAGTGCCCATGATGCCACTCACCATGTGGAAGAGGCTAGGAAGTCTGCTTCTGGGAAAATTGTGATAATATATTACCTCCTGACTTTTCAAAACCCACAAGGTTGGAGTCTCAATTCCTTTACCTAAAACAGAAAATAACAATCATGGAGGTAAAAGCCTGAGGCCCATTTCATGGGGCCACATGGTGTCCTCAGTGGGGAGGGTCCAGGGCCTCTCTCTTTAATGCTTTTCCTCTCACCACTTACCGTCAGCAGAATTATCAACAGAGAGAAACCCCAGAACAGCTCTGGTCATTAGTGCTTTTAGAGGAGACTTTCAGTTTGGGCTATATAAATAGGGCTTCTACTAGCCATTTTGTCAATATACCAGAAACAGAGAATGCCTATACACATTCCTGTCTCTCCAAAGTTCTCTTCCCATTACATGCCATCAGGCATTGCCAACATGTCTTCCACATGGTGAATGGCATCAGAGGCACTGTGTATATGCCAGATCCTATTACACATAGATCCCCTTCCTGAAAAGAAAGCTTAAATTATATATATTATATACATTTAAGGGGGAGATGTTTTAGAGTAGAAGCAATAGTAACTCTAATAGAGTCTGTTAGGAATGAATAAAATCTTTCCTGTATATCCCAGTTTGGATTAGGCAACATGTATTTGTAGTGAAAAGGAAGCTAGGTAGCACAGTGGATAGAGTGCCAGTGCTTAGAGTTGGGAGGACCTGAGTTCAAATCCAGCTGTAGACAACTCTTAGCTGTGTTACCTTGGGCAAGTCACTTAACCCTGCTTATCTCAGTTTCCTCATCTATAAAATGAGCTGGAGAAAGACTATGACAAAGCACTTCCATATCTTTGACAAGATGGGCATCTCTGGGCACATGAGGTTCATCTCCTGAAAACACATAATTCTTGATGGGGTCTCAAAGATTGTTTCCTTTTCAGGACCATGACTAGCTCTCTTTATTTCCCCCTCTCCTATCCATGTCTCTTCTCTTTGACTCTCTCCATATCCCTAGTCTCCCTTTTTTTTAATTTAATTTTTATTCATTTTGAAGTTCCATACAAAAGGACAACACAAAAAGATTTCCACATACAAAATACAAAATAAAAAGAGGATTCAACATAAAACCATCTCTCCCAAATGAGGTCATGGAGAATCAGAGACAACTGAAATGACTTGACAACAGCAAAATTTTTGGTGGGGCCCAGTCAGACAGAATTTACAAGATGTTCAGCAGCTCAAGTACAAGAATAAAGAAGGCTAATGGTGGAGGAGATGGCAGCTTTGAGACCTGTACTCTGACGTGCACACTTGACTTAAGAACACATCTTTCCCTTTGTGCCTCATATCTTTATTCTCAGATGCACACAATACATAGAAACTTCCTCACTCTTCAGTTGAAATCCATTATGATGTTTCTTTTTTGCAAAATGGGGCAATAATTTGAAAGTGAAGTTAAAAATATAGTCATTTGAGATTCACACATTTAGGTGAACTGTATGACCCAAAGTCTCAATGTTTTCTCAATATAGAAACTTTTAGAATTAGTGAGGCCATTAGAGATGATCTATTCTGCCTCCTTCATTTTGAAAAAGAGAAAAAAGGAGCCCTAGAGAGCTTACATGATTTGCCCAAGGTCACAGAACAAGCCGGGATAATGGTAAGAGTTGATTTCATGAGACCACTAAAGTGAAAGTGATCATTCCTTCCTCATATTTCTCATAGAAATTTTTCCTAGTTTCTCCTTTGCACTTAATATCTCTTGCATCGTGCTATGTATCAAATTTATCTATCTGTTCATTTATTTATTTACTCACATGTTAATGTCTGTTGTTACTGTTCAGTCATTTCAGCTGTGTCTGACTCTTTGGGATCCCATTTGGGGTGTTCTTGGCAGAGATAGCACAGTGGTTTGCCATTTCTTTCCCCAGCTCATTTTATAGATGAGGAAATTGAGGCAAATAGGGTTCAATGACTTGCCCTGGGTCACACAGCTAGTCAGTTTTTGAGGCAAGATTTAAATTTAGGTCTTCTTGACTCCATTTGACTCCAGGCCCCACTACCTTCTGCCTAGCTACCCTATCTGTCTGTATCTTTGCTTATTTATTTACGTATTTTTTATCTTTTCCTATATAACTCCTGGCCCAGAACCAAAGTTCTCGGTTTATATGGTCTGAATTCAAGTATGGGAGCATCTCACAAATAACACTGTCTTTGACTCATGTCCCCACCATGGGTTTCCTCTGGAGATAACAGAATTTGTCTCATCCTGTTCCTTTTGAGGCTCTCCTTGGGAATCAGCATTTAGCTCATCTGCCTCTAGAGAAAAGGGCTACTGATATCGAATGCAAGCACTCAGGTTAACAATACATCAAATGTAGGAAAGGCTTTATTTAAATGAGAAAAAGCCAATAGTGAATCAGAAGGAACTGGTCCTCGATTTATACAGTAGCTCTACCTTCTCAAGAAGACTTCTCCAGACTTCTGCTTCCTCCCTGATTAACCCCATTGCTCCTTCTACCCTGCCCACCATGATTTGAAAAGCACTCAGGGTTGCTAGTTTGATAAGTCCCCCTCACCCCACAAAGTACATACAGCACTCCAGACTTAGTGTACTACCTAGGGGGTGGAGGTTCTAAAAGAACTTATAGGTCATTAGAAAGAATGTCAAATTGGAAAGGCCATTCAAACAAATGGAGTAAATCATTTTTGAGCCTTTCTGCCCTTCAGTTCCCCACCTGTAAAATTGAGGAGGGTTGGCCTAAATGACTTCTGAAGTTGCTTCAAGCTCCAAACTTATCATTGCCTGAAATCTTTTCCCAGGACCTGCACAATTCATACAACTTGCTGAGAGAAAGATCTAAGTTTGTTCCTCCAAGAGTTTGGTCTTCGCTGTTCCATTTTTCCTATTCCTGAGCTCCTCTACTTGATCTAGGAAATAAGCATTGTCCAGGAATTCCTCTTTTTTTCTCTGATAAACTCGGTTCTAGAACTTCACTGTTTCCCTAAGGACTCCTATTTTGCGTTGTCATTATGACTCCGATTGATCCAGCTCCCAGCTTGATCTCACGGCTCTGCCTCTGAGTTTGTCCACTGACATCCTGGTGACCCTGTGGTTATCTCCTCTTCTGAAAACACATAATTCTTGGTGGGGTCTCACAGATTAAGTTTACTCTCCAGGACAAGCCATGCTCTTTCTATTTCCCTCTCTCCTATCCATGTTTCTTCTTTTTGACTCTCTCCATATCCCCAGCCTCCCTTTTCAAAAATTAATTTCTGTTCATTTTGAACTTAAAGACAAAAGACAAAAAAAGATTTCCACATCCAAAGCACAACATAAAAAGAAGATTCAGTATAAAAACCACAAATTTCCATTTCATACTGCTTCCTTTTTCAAAAAAACAACTATGTAATAAATACTACACATCATTTTCAAAGTTACCCTGCTTTTCTGTACTTCCTTCAGTTTTTTTTTGTTCCCTACTGTGTACTCTTTTTGACTCAGTCCCTTCTCACTCTGCCCTAGAGAAGGCTACTATTAGACCAAAATCTGGCTATATATGCCTAGCCTCTCTTTTGAAGGGGGTGCCTTTAATGTTGAAGCTGAAAGGACCTTAGAGTTTTCTAGTCTAACTGTATGGCTCAAACTGAGGAGATTAAAGCCCAAAGAAAGGACATTTTCTTGATCAGGGCTATTTTTCAATCTGTTTTAAAAACAACTAAGAAGGGGATGGAGCCAAGATGGTGGAGTAAAAGCATGGACCTGCTTGGGCTCTTTCCCCAAAGCCCTTAAAATACCAGCAAAAAGAACTCTAAACAAATTCTAGAGCAGCAGAAGCCACAAAACGTCAGAGTGAAACAGATTTACAGCCCAAGATAGCCTGGAAGGTGAGCAGGAAGGGTCTGCTGCACTGGACTTGGAGCAGAGCATAGCCTAGTGAGGGCTGCACCTGAGCAGGCTTCAGGGTGCTGAATCATGGGCAGCTGCTGTGGTTTCCAGATTTCTCAGCCCACAAACTCCAAAGACAGCTTCAAAAATCAGTGAGAAAGCTCTTTCATTTGGGTCAGAGGGGAGCTTGGTCAGGTCCCAAACCCAGCCCCAACCTCAGGACAGTGGCAGCCACTGCTGCATCAACAGCTGCTTCTGGAGCTCTCAGCCTACAGACCCTGAGGGAAATCGAATGGCTGATCTGGATCTCAGTCCTGAGTGGCAGTCCTGGGGTGAGGAGGAACACTGACCTGTCAGAGCTGATGGCAACTGTGGAGAGGGAACCCTACTTGCAGTTCCAGGGCAGAAAAGAGTGCTTGTGGTTGCTCACCGACCAGAGTTCAGGCCAGAAGAGAAGTAAACACCTCTCCCTTGACTGTGCCACTTTGGAGGAACTAAGAACTTACACTTTTCTAGAGATATCTCAGAGATATCAAAACCTCTGAAGCCTGGGGTAGTATACCCTTCTACTTGACAAAGGACTCAAAAGTCAGATAATAGGCTAAGAAAATTCTCCCAAGGGAGATGGGGTGAAATAAGACTTTAGAAGTTTACTTTCTTTGTGAAAAGATATTTTCTTCCATTCACTCAAATGAGGAAAAGTAAAGCACACAATCAGAGGAGGACCAAAGCATGCAACCAAAGGAAGATGGCAAGCTCAAGGCTCCTCCATCCAAAGCCTTCAATGGTCTCAGGCCATGGAAGAGCTCAAAAAGGATTGAAATTCAAGTAAGAGAGGTGGAGGAAAAATGGGGAAGAAAATGAGAGTGATGCAAGAAATCATAAAAAATGAGCCAACAACTTGCTAAAGGAGACCCAAAAAATGTTGAAGAAAATAACACCTTTAAAAATAGACTAACCCAAATGGCAAAAAAGGTCCAAAAAGCCAATGAGGAGAAGAATGCCTTAAGAAATGAATTGGCTAAATGGAAAGGGACACCCAAAAGTTCATTGAAGAAAATAGTTCTTGAAAAATTAGAATGGAGCAGATGGAAGCTAACAACTTTATGAGAAATCAAGAAATCAAGAAATTATAAAACAAAACCAAAAGAATGAAAAAAAATAGAAGACAGTGTGAAATATTTCGTTGAAAAAACAACTGACCTGGGGGAGTAATAGAAGACAGGACAGACTGGGGATGGGGTGGATGGGGTACATACTGTCATGGGGGAGATGGGGAGAAAATTTTGCATTCAAATTCTTGTGGAAGTGAATGTGGAAAACTGAAAAGTAAATTATATATTTAAAAAAAAACAGCTAAGAGAGGTAGTGTTGGGGTCATAGGTCCAAGTAAAGAAACTTACCTTCAAGTCCCACATCCACAAGATACTGGTTGTGTGCCCTGGGACATTAGACCATTCAAAGATCCTAGACAACCCTCTAACACCACTATATCTCACTGCTGGACCCAGATGGCTCTGGAGGAGAAAGTGAAGCTGGTGACTTTACACAGCCCTCCTCACTTAAATCTCCTTCACTCACAAGTCATGACATCACCTTCCTGATGTCGTGCTTCTCTTCAAGAGCAAACAGAGTTTTCTCACTAGGAGTTCCCTGTACTAACACAATCACCACTCCATAAAAAAAACAGTTTTATATATTATGCAGGTGTGGCCACTGGGGTTCTCAAAATTTTTATGACAATTTGAGAGAAGTCTTGGTCACTTAGGAATAGTTTTTGAAAATAGAAAGAAAAAAAGGACGATGCACATTCTTAAGTTTCATAGTGTCAAAAAGTTCTTCTGAGCAGGAGTTCCCAACCAAGGGTATATGTACTACTCTCCACCCTCAACCTGCCCCAGGTAGTTGGGAACCTTATAAAGGAGATATGATGAATACTTGGAATATAACTATATTTGTTCAGTCATTTCAGTTGTGTATGACTTTTTGTGACCCCATCTGGAGTTTTTGGTGAAGATACCGGAATGGTTTGACATTTCCTTCTCTAGCTCATTTTCCAGATGACAAAATTGAGGCAAACAGAGGTGAAGTGACTTGTCCAGGATCACAAAGCTAGTAAGTGTCTGAAGGCAGAATTGTGCTCAGCTCTTCCTACCTCCAGGTCCAGCACTCTATCCACTGCAACACCTAAAAGCTCTATATAACTACATTATCTTATTGAAATTAATCTTTTTATGGCATTTCTCATCTATCTATGAATAGTAAATTCTAGAACTTTTTTCTTTTCATGTGAAATAGAGTATACAGGAAGGTTTACAGAAAGCCAAGAGGGACAATAGAAACTGAGAAATGTCGAGAACCTCTGCTCATGGCTGAGGGCAAAGAGGAAGGTAACCCAAGAGGAAACTGCAGACACATTTCCAAATAGTTGGGAGGAGGCAGTTGTGTGCTGGCCAAGGAAGCAGGGTTGGGTTTTTTTTTTTTTTCTGTATGCTTGGGCATATCTAAAATCCTATTTCAACATAGAAACTGTGTTCTTGGAAACAAGAATGGAAAACAGAGCCAAGGAATCCAGATGTGGAGAAGTCACTATAGGAATCAGGATACAGGCTGTAAGAGCACTGGTAGCTCTATTTGCCTGCCCAGAACTTGGGCATTATTTATTGGGTAAAGTAATTTTCCATAATGTCACACACCAGAAAGAAGTGATTGAATTTTATGGAAGGGTTTTAAATTTGGATCTGTGGATCAATTTCAGAGGATCTGTGAACTTAGATGGGAAAAAAATTACATTTTTATTTCAATATACAGTTACTGGTTTTCTTTGAAATCCTTTGTATTTTATAGCATTTAATGGCATAATTCTGAAAAAGGGTCCATAGGTTGATCCAGAATGCCAAAATAGCAGCCTCCTCTGCCTCTTCTTTATTTCTCTTCCTTTTCTTTCATCACTATCACCTCCTCCTTTCCTTCCTTCCTTCCTTCCTTGGTTAGTTGATCTTTCCTTTGTAACTCTGGGGCCTCCAGTTCCATACTTCTGCCTATACAGTCATCCCTCCACATTTGCCAAGGTTGGGGCATAGAACCTCTACAAATATGAAAAATCACAAGTAACTGTAGGCCCCCGAAAAAAGCCTTTGCTTCTAATAATTCTGATCACATTTATTTAACACACAAAACAAGTAAAACAACACACTGCACCCATAATAAAGTTTTTGTTTTTATGAGAGAGAGATTAATATCACATACTGTATAGTCTTTGAAGCCATAGGAATAACTGCAGAAACTGCTTCACAGTTTTCCTTCTCCGACAAAATGCTCACGATATAATAGAATGATGCAATAAACACTAAGGGAGAAAATCACATGACTGAGTCTGGACAGTAGAGAGACAAAGAGGAGGCGTTCCCAAAGAGAGTGTGTAGCCTGTAGTTCTTTAGTGCACTAAATGTTTTTAAACAAAATTTAATTATTTATAATAAATTTATGTGTGTATACTTAAGGTAGTAAATGATAAAAATAGGTTAGTAATACACAATGCATTTATGACTTATTTTTTTTTTGTTTTCTTTACATACATACATTGTCTGCAATTTACTGCAGTATCCTGCAAATCTCTAGAAGTTTCCGTTTAATTATCGATGGCAAACTGATGAATGTGAAATCTGTGAATGTGGAGGGATGACTGAACTTGGAAAAAGATCCATAAGGCAGGGCCTAAGTATGCTGTCTGGAAGATGCTGATTTACTGAATCCTTTCCTTGAGTCGGTCAAAGGACAGAGAAGGTACTAAAACAGATCAAATCACAATTTTGAAAATGCGGCAAGTGTCTGTCCAGAAATAATTATCTAGTCCATCTTTACCCATCAATACTTAGTGAAAGGATGAAGCAACAAGGGGAGATCTTTAAAAGAAGAAAACAGACTCTGACGAGCAGCATAATATGTAATATATATGAATATATATTATATATAATAATATATAATAAGGTATGTGCTGCGTTTTGGTAGATGAAAAAAGCCTGAACTTAGATTCCTGTCACTGGGGCGGGACTCTCAGTCCTGTCCATTGGGACTTGGGAACAGAGGGGCTAGACCTGATTATCTGTAAGACCTCTTGACTCTCTGAGGGGAAATGTTTTGTGCAAGGTCACAGAGTCAGGTAGAAAGTAGCAGAGTTGGGATTTGATCCTAGGCCTTTTGAATTTAGATCCATTGCACTCTCAAGGCACTTCCCTTTGGGAGTTAATCAGAGTTTCCTCATCTCTTTCCTGCTGTTCCTTCCTGCTTATCTGGAAACATTAAGAAATTCTTGACACCATGGTTTCCTTTCACATTCGACTTAATTTTGTAAGTTTCTTCTCATTTAATTCTCATCAATGATGAGGATGCACATCCAGGTCCAGCAGTTGGTTCACATAATCAACTTTGAGCATGGATTCTCTGATGCCACCTTGAAAGTGCCCTGCTACTCACAATTTCAACATAAGGGAAGGGAAACGCAGTAGGGAGAAATTCAAAGAGCTTCCCTAATCTCTTCCATTAACTCCACCGGATACCCAGGCATACAACATAAAGAATCATCCTCTTCACCAAAGAGAAGTAATATGCAAATGATAGAAGACTTGAACCAAAGGTTACCTTAAGAAGAAAAATAAGACTTGACCAACATTTAATAGGGTAATCAACAACTCAAAGCAAATATGGTTATGCATGACCTTGATCTTTACTGGAACCTATAATCTTTCCCCTGTTTTCCCAGTCCGTATTCTCTCTCTGACCTAATTTTCTTCCTTCCACATTGTTGACTACCTCAACTATCCACTATGCTCTACCCCTAATATTCTTGCTCCCTTGTCCTTGCCAAGCCCCAAACATAGGTAGCCCCTACTATCTGTTATTTGTGTTTTCTTGCATGTTGCTGAATGCTCTTGGAGAAAGTCACCAGCCTTGCGGACTGAGTCCACTACAGATTGATGCTGTATGACCTCAGCAGTGATCACCTTCAGTGATGCATAGCAAGTAAGCTTTGGGTTCTTCCTCAACTGATTATCACACTTCCCAAACTGGGTATTCAAAACCTTTTCTTCTCACTTCAATTCCCCTAAATTATCCCTTTCCCTGCCCCTTTTCGCAGAGAACCTTGACTGTTAAGAAAAGTCATACCACCTTGAGTTCCCTGTTCCATACCTAATCCCCCTACATGAGTCCCCATTCTCTTAATCTTTGCTCAGTTCTCTGAGAAGTGACCATTCTTGTCCAAGCCAACCCTTCTACTTTTACTTGTGATTCCTGTATTCATATCACCTAGAAGAGTTTCTCATTTCTCTTTTCCCTGTTTCTCGCTGTCTCTGTCTCTCTCTCTCTCTGTGTCTGTCTCTGTCTCTCACTGTCCCTGTCTCTGTCTCTGTTTCTTTCTCTCTCTCTCTGTGTCTGTCTCTGTCTCTCTCTCTCTCTCTGTGTCTCTCACTGTCTCTCTGTTTCTCTGTGTTTGTGTGTGTCTCTCTCTCTGTCTCTCTCTCTCTCTATGTCGTCTGTCTGTCTCTCTGTTTCTTTCTCTGTGTGTGTCTGTGTCTGTCTCTGTCTCTCACTGTCTCTGTCTCTCTCTCTCTTTGTCTCTCACTGTCTCTCTCTGTTTCTCTCTCTCTCTGTCTCTCTCTCTCTGTGTCTCTCTCCATCTCTCTCTCTCTCTGTGTCTGTCTCTCTCTGTCTCTCTCTCTATCCGTCTCTCTCTCTCTCTCTCTCTCTCTTTCTCTCCTTGCTCCTTCATATATGCTCAGGTCTCCCCAATCCTCAAAGCACCTTCACTTGACTGTGAAAGAAATGGTTATTACTCGTATTAATAACCAGTTATTAATTAAAATTAAGGTTTTTTTTATTTCTTCATTCAAAAATAAACCCTCGTAGGTTAATACAGCCAGTCTTTGAAGATCATTACTGAAGTTGCCCCCAAGTTTACCCCACCTGGACCATCTTATCTAGGTGGAGCTGTTGCCCCACCCAACTAGAAAAGCCTTACAAAGAGAATCTAATCTGGGTGAATTCCAGCCCATGGTGTTCTACTCAGGTTTGGGGTGGAGGAATCGAGAGGGTGGGGGAAGTAGACCCTTTGTCTAGATTGTCTAGTCTGGGAGTAAGAATGACAGAATCAAACTCACATCCCCCTACTGCTGGTTAGATTTGGTCCACCGCTCATTAGAGTATTCATTTTCTCAGTAATCGTTAACCAATCAGAGTTGATTGCTGCCTGTCAGGAACACCCATTCTTCCAAACATCAAGAGGCCTCCAGGAGAGGTCTTTGGTTTATGAGACACACAGTCAAATGACCATCCTTTTATTCACTTATAAAATGATTGCTTATTCAGAAATTATATCTCTCAAACTTTTCATTGTCACAACTGTCATTCTCCATCTCTATCAGATGATAGTCTGCTATCATCCTATATCTCTTCTCCATTTTAGAGCCAAATTGCTAAGGAGAAAATCATCTGTATTAATTTTTTCTCCTCCTACTCACTTCTCAACCTCTTCTAATGTCTTCCTACTGTTCCACTCAATGGAAACTGCTCTCTCTAATGCTCCTAATGTTCTCTTAACTGCTCAATCCAATGGCCCTTTCCTCAGTCCTCTTTCCACTTAATCCTTCCATGGTTCCAGGGTTGACAGTTGACACTGTTGGCCATACCTTCCTTCTCCATTCTCCCTTCTTTACTTGACTTCCAGGAAGCTTCTCTCCCTGGGTCTCCTCCCACTGCTTCTTTTCAGTCTCCTAGGTTGGCTTCTCCTGATCATTTAGTGTGGGTGTACCCCAAGACTCATGGTTCTTCCTCTCCACTCATTTGGTGAACTCTTTGGTTCCCATACATTCAATGACCATCTCTATGCATATGGCTCCCAGATAGAAATCCAGCCTAATCTTTCTTCGTAGTTTTTGTCCTATATTACCCACTATTATCCCACCACATGCAAGTTCCATAGGTATCACGAAATTAGCATATTTCAAATAGATCTCACTATCTCCACTCCTCCCAAACCAACCTTCTTAAAAGGTAATTTTTCTCTTATTATTTCTCTTGAACACTATCTTCTCAGGCAAGGTGAAGTCCCCATTGACTCCTCTCTACCTTACTCCCCAAATCCAATCACTCGCCAGATCATACCAACTGTACTTCCAAAATATTGCTCACGTGTTTTTCCTTCCCACAGACGTGGCCACCACCCAAGTTCAAGCCCCATTTCCTCCTACCAGGACTATTGCAGTAGCTCTTAAATGTTTCTCTGTTTCCAGCTTTTCCCTTCTTGACTCCATCCTCCACATAACTGCCAAATTAATATTCCTAAAGCACAGATCTGATCCCAGGATCCTTTTGCTCAAAAATCTTCAGCAATTTCCCATTCTCTCTAAAATAACATTCAAATTAGTCTGATATTTAAAGTTGTTTACAATCTCCTTCCCACAACTTACCAGCTTATAATACACATATGCAATGTTGCATCCACACTGGACTGTTCTCTATCAGTTGTTCTCTGAACTCAGTATCCCATCTTCCTGTGTAGTTGCACAGGTTGTCCTCCTTGCTTGGAGTGAACTTTCTTGTCAATCCAGCTCTTACATTCCTAAGGGTCTTTTTAGTTTCGGTTCAGATGCTATCTCTCCCGTGAAGTCTTCGCTGATCCTCTCTCATTCTCTCTCATCTCTCTGTTTCTTACTCTCTTCTCTCTCCCTCTTCTCTTTCTTCTCTCTCCCTTTTTTCTCTCTTCTCTCTTTCTTCCTCCTTCTTTCTCTCCTCTCTCTTCTCTCTATTCTCTCTCTCACTTCTCTCAAATTCTCCATGTTGCTTTGTATTATATTTGTTTATTATGTATTGTATTTTCTCAATAAAATATAAACTTCTTGAGGGCAGGGACAGTTTTGCGGTTGTCCCTGGCATACATTAAGCAATTAATTACTAATTATAGAATTGGATTTGATGTGTGGATACATCCAAGCAATGATCATAAAGTAGTGAGACTTTTGTTTCAGGTTTGGGAAATTAGTCTTATAGTCAGCATTAAGTTGAAAAATTATTTTTTTGTAAGTACCTACTATGTGGTAGATATTGAAAAATGCAAATGGTCTCTCTTCTCAAGGAATTTAAGATTATCTCTGCCTTCAAGAAACTCACAGTGTAGGAATCAAAATAAGGCATGTCCAACCTTTAAAAAAATAACAGCAACAACTGAGGTCCACAAATGCTCTTGCTCAAACTAGCTTTTGTGTCCTTTCCATTTTTTCTCTCTCTAATTATTTCAAGAACAGTTTCTCAGGCAAGTGAGATGCCAGTTCAGAAATGGACCATGGTGGCAGACTGCTGACATATCTAATCAAATCAGCTTCACTGTGTGATCACTTCTGTGGTTGGCACATACAGTGATGGTCTGGTTTTTCCATGTAAAGTATTCCTCCCCAGCTAGGCCTTTGTCAAGACCCAAGCCATTCCATGGTAGTAACTCAGACACTCTGGGAAGGATATTAATTGTGTTTTAGGATGATAACAATAGAGGATAGTATTCATACAGTGCTTTAAGGTTGACAACTTTATCATATCTCATTTGATCCTCATAAGGCCCCTGGGAGGTGGGTGGTATTAGTATTCACATTAGGCAGAAGGGACACATTTGAACTCAAGTCTTTCTCACTCTCAGTCTCAGTCTAGAAGTTTCTATTGTGTCACCTGGCATAAGATCATAGATCTAAAGCAGGAAGGGACCAGAGATTAGGTGACTTGCTCAAAAACACGTAGAGTAAATGGCAGAGATAAGACTTGAACTCAGACCTTTGACTCCACATCCAGCCCTTTTCTCCACACGACTCCCCTGGGACACTGCTTATTTACCATTCTAGGTGATGGTAGGGTTAATGGATTGGTCTTCCCTGTCTATTAATAGGCATATGTGATCACATGTCCCTTTTTCTCTTGGAATAAGAGCCGTGTTCCCAGGTCTAAAAGTACATAGGTATTTCCATCACGGATATCTTGCTGCTTTGAACTCTGGCTCAGTTCACAGCTATGGCACATCCTGAGTCACATAGAGCCCTGAAGCAGAATCAATTAGGCTCTGGGCCACATGAATCCAATTAAGTGCTGAGGCACCTAAGTTTTCAAGCTTTTCTTTGTTTGAAAACTATACATACTGAGAAGTTGGTATTTTGTTTTGGGGTTCATTCATGGGAAGCATCTGTCTTTGTGATTTGTCCAGATGAGACTCTGGGTAGCCGTTGTTAAGGGACTCCCCATCTTTGAGAACCCAGATGTTGGTGCTCCCTGGTCTGGTGATTATGTACTTTCTCTGTTTAGACAGTTGGAGCCTTGTCTATTGGATTCTTCCTTGGATATTCACTTCTTTCTGCTTATCTGTCTGCATTGTTTAATCAAAATAAGATTGCTGACCCATTTGAAGCTGTCTTTCCATGGGAAAAGCAAATCAAAGAACCTGTGCTAGCAGTCGTCCTGGGTGGGCTAGGGTGCTTGCTCCAGTGACTGTGTAGTTAGTACCCAGTGTCCTGAATAGCTCTCCACAAAGAAACTATTCCCAATTGCTGACTCTACAGGTCAGACTTAGTGGCCTGCTTGCTGTTCCCCTCCCATGACACTCCCTCTGTCTCCGCACTGACTATGCTTTATTCCTGGAATCTTCTCCTTGCTCATCTTCATCTCCTGGAATTCCAGGTTACCTTCAAAACTCAACTGAAGCAGTAGCTTCTGCACAAGAGCTTTCCTGACACCTTCAGCTACTAGTGACTTCCTTTTCAAAGCCATGTATTATGTACATACTTACACAGACCCATAATTTGAGTGGAAGCTCCTTGAGGGCAGGTACTTGTTTACGTTTTTCATTGTATCACCAGAATCCGTCTCAATGGTGTAGCAGATATAACATTGTGTCTGAATTTAGGAAGAGCTGAGTTCAAATCCAACCTTGGACATTTTACCAGCAGGGCAAACTTTACCCTGGATAAATGTCTTCACCTCCATCTGCCTCAGTTTTCTCATTTGTAAAATGGGGATAATAACAGGATGCAAAGTTGTGGTGAAGGTCAAGGGAAATGTTTGCTAACTGCTTAGCATGTGGCTGGTACATTATTAGTGCTTAATTAAGTCTTTTTTCCCTTCCTTTCTCCCAGTTCCTGGCATGAAATAAACTTTTAATAAATGCTGTTTGGGGGTTAGATCAAATCTGGATCCCCTAACTCCAGATCTGGTGGTCTTTCCATTGTACTAGATATACAGATGTACTAGAGAACAGATTTTACTTGGGGAGAAGTGGTTTTGTGCCTCAGTTACCTATGGTACCACACAATATCCTGGAGTAGTATCATAGATGAATTCATGGTGCCTTGGTGGCCTTTCAGGATTTGGAACTCCTCTCCCCCTCCCCCTCTGTATGACCTCTCTTTGACCTCCCTCCTATTACCCTCCACCTCTTAACCTAAGCATTATTACTGATTTTCATCAGCTTTGAATCAAAGAAAATATGATGCCAGATTGGAGGGTATTACACTAGGGGAGCATCATTTCCAAGTTTAATTAGTTGTCTCTATAAATATGCCTTCTAAATTAAACCTATATTCCCACTGCTACCACCCCAGCACACCCCATTGCTACTTGCCTGGACTGCGATAGTTTTCTGCCAGATCTTTCTTCTTCCCCTCTTCCATCCAATGTGCCTTCCCTCCTCCCCCACACCTATCCATCCCACCACCATTGGCCTTATGTTCCCTGTGGCTAAGAGGAAAGAACTCCATTTTTCCAGAGGCTCTGTTCCCAGGACTTTACACCTGCATCAGAGGGTAATTTTATTGAAAAGGTGGTAGGGACTCTAAGCAAAGATGGGGACTGTGTGAGGGTAGCCAGTGTTGGTAGTGTATAGGAAGGGGCTCAATAACAGTGCCAACTGTAAACACAGGGTACCTTAGTGAGAGGAGGACCTCCTGCTCTGACTGGGACATAGGATAGGCACAGCTGAGGAGGAGTGAGAACAGAGCGGGGGTTCAGATTATGCATGAATGAATCTTCCTCACCTTCTGTCTGGCCACATGGGATTAAAGAGACATCTGTCATACCCTCCTCACACCAGATCATGGGCCTCAGAAAGCATCGTTTTTTATCTTGTTTGTTCAGGGATGAGAACCTGATCTCATTCCTTTGTGTGATGAGAGGGTTTTCCTATACCTTAATTTTAAGGAGTAGCTAGATGACTCAGTGGATAGAGAACCAGCCCTCAAATCAGGAAGACCTAAGTTCAAATCCAGCCTCAGACACTTAGTGACTTGTGACCTTGGGCAAGTCACTTAACCTTGTTTGCCTCAGTTTCTTCACCTGTAGAATAAGCTGGAGAAGAAAATGGCAAACCACTCTAGTATCTTTGCCAAGAAAACCCCAAATGGGGTCACAAAGAAGAGTCAGACGTGACTGAACAACAACCTTATCTCGTTCTCAGAGAGGATCATATCATCAAGGACATGAAGACATGACTTACAGTTGACTTTGATTTGAGTGAGAGAGGGCTGCGCAAGGTCACCAGCCTCGTTTTCTCCTCCAGAGTCATCTGGGTCCAGTGGCCAGATATTCCTTAGCATGTCCTCCTCTTAGAGAACAAAAGACAAACACAATAGTCCAGTGAATTTCTATCCATCTTTGAAAACCCAAATCCAATGCTACCTTCTCCAGGAACCCCCTGCTAACCTCACTACACAGTCAATAATGACCTTTCACCCTCCACTCCTTGTACAAAACTTTTCACCTCTCTGATGCACTTATTATGTATTATTCTAAACCAGGGATGTGGAACTTGCTGCCTCGAGGCCACATATGACCCTCTAGGTCCTCAAGTGAGGCCCTTGGACTGAATCCAAATTTGTGATCCATCCCTGTTCTGAACTGTAGCCACTTGTGTTTATATCGTGCACCACTATTAGACTCCAAGCTCTCTCTGGGTGACAACTTTGTCTTATCTTAATTTTTTAAAATTTCCATTTGTACCAAACCTAATACACTATTCACAGCAGAAAATTATTGTTTATTGAGTGGAATTGAAGCCCCACTTTTATACCCATTTATTCTAATTCCTTTCCTTCTGAACAGAAGGGGTGACACATCTCCCCCAACAGCTTGGCAGAAAGTGGCACAGCTTTTACTCAGAGCCTCAGTGGTTTGACCTGCCTGTTTAGAGGGTCTGCTGCATGCAGAAAAACACAGCACTCAAGTCTGTTGGCAGTAGCAACAGAAGAGGCAGAGAATGCTAATGAGGAGAGAGCAGAATGCCTATGAAGAAAGACTAAGGATGGCAGAAAAAAAGGGAGCGTGCATGAGAGCTGGCATTTAGACTACTCCCAAAGAGAAGAATCATATGTGTTCATCTCAGAGTATGATGCTCTAAGAATACATATATTTTTAATTTTTTTATTAAATTATTTAATTTAAATTTAATTAATTTAAATTTAATGAAATCTTTTTAATTAAAAAATTTCCCTAAGAATTTTAAGGGAACATGTTCCTTCCTTCTCGAAGAGGACTAAAATGACATCACCATGAAAAATTCAAGTTTCAGTGTGTCCGACTGTGACTGATCAGACTAATACGTGCTCGAATGCTCTGTCACAGATTGGGCACAGATAGTCCGAGTGAACATTTGGGTGGATACTCCAAATTTGTGCATCCTATGTTTCCTTTGTACAGTTTCAATTCTACTTTGCTCAAAGAGCACAACACCTTTTCTTATATGGGCATGCCATGCTGAGCGGTCCTGTGCCAGTGTCTCCCATGTCCCACAATCAAATCCAAAGTTCTTGAGAGAGACTTTGAGAGTGTCCTTGTATTGTTTCTTCTGGCCACCATGTGATCGCCTGCCCCATGTGAGTTCTCCATAAAATAGTCTTTTTGGTAAGGATACATTTAGCATTTGAATAACGTGCCCAGCCCGTGAGAGTTGTGCTCTCTGAAGCATAGTTTGAATGCTTGGCAGTTCAACTCAAGCAAAGACTTCAGTGTCTGGTACCTTATCCTGCCAGGTCATCCTCAGAATCTTCCTAAGATTGTTCAAATGGAAGTGATTCAGTTTCTTAATGTGGTGTTGGTAGACCGTCCATGTTTCACAGGCATACAACGAGATCAGCACAATGGCGCTGTGGACCTTCAGCTTGGTAGTCATTCTAATACTTCTTCTGTCCCAGACTTTTCTTCAATAGTGAGCTAGTTTTGGAAATGTGTGCACCAACCTCATTGTCAATATGTAAAGAACACTGGAGGAAGAGTTAGGAGGCACCAGGTTTCAGATAGAACCATCAACTGGAGCGCTGACCTTGGAATCACAGGACCTGAGTTCCAGTGTTGACTCTGCCACTTATTACCTCTGTGACCTCTGGGCCTTGGCTTCCTGATGTTAAATAAGGGAGTTGAATTGAATGACCTCTAAGGCCCCTTCCAGAACTGCAGCTATGATCTGCACAGCCATACTTATTCATTGGTGCCCCTAATTCTCCGATGGTGGAGCATAAAGTAGGATACTAACATTTACCCTACCTGCTTCATAGGATTCTATTGGACAGGTTCATGACTAAGTGCTATATAAAGGTGAGCACTTGATTTTCCATTTCTTGGATTCAGCCTGTGAAAACCATATAAGGGGCTGTAGTTTGTCACAGCTCAAAGTATTAATACCTAACGTTTATATGGAAATTCAAAGTTGGTAAAGTACTTTCTTGATGGGATCTCCTTTGAGCCCCATAACAAACAACCCTCTGAATTAGGTACTCTAGGCATTATTGCTCCATTTCACTGAGAAAACTGAGGCTCACTGACTTTCTCAGTCATACAATTAGTGAGCGTCAAAAGGCTGAACTGAAATCACCTTGATTGGCAGGACAGCACTCTATCCACTATAACATATTGCATCTAATCTTAAAAGGTATAGGTTTCTTCCTTAGACTCTAGATGCTTTTACAAGGCTTTCCATATAAGTGGTCCCACCTGGCACTTAATGTTAGTGAATGCAATGGAAAATGACTTTTGGAAAATGACAGTAGAACATGAAGAATGTCTTTCCTTTCATACTGAGATAAAACCTCTTGGTTTTCTAACTCCTGTGCATATGGCCATATTTTGTGAGAATAGCAGCTGTCTTACAGACATGATGACATATCAACTGGTTTGTCATTTGTGGTGGCTATTTGTAGTACGTGTGTGTGTGTGTGTGTGTGTGTGTGTGTGTGTGTAACCAGGGAAGAGGGAAACAGTACATGTGTTAAATGGACTGAAAATGAAACAGGGAATAAAGCCTCTGAGGCTGTATTTCATCCTCAGTCAAGCAGGATTTATTCAGTTCCATAAACTGAATGGATTTCAGGGTCTGAGGATGAGGGAGAACAAACAGTAGAAGCCTGGGATGTGATAAGTATGGAACTTGGGAGTCAATCAGTAGAAGCCTAGTGGCAAATTAGTTATTGGGTTTGTCCTTTTAGAAACACAATTATGAAGAGCAGTGGGCTATGCAGAGAAAAGAGCCTTCAGGACCTACAATTTAATCCTAGGACTATTCCAAGGCCATGATCCTCTATCTATTGATAGCCAACATTCCAATCAAGGCAAATAAATTTTCTATGGAGCAACTGCCTCCCCATTGGATATTGAGTGTTTGAGTTGTGTGTTTCCAGATCATTGGCCTGGAAAAGAGAACATGAAAGTTCTCTTCATTGATTTGAAGGGCTGACTGGAAAAGGAGTGGATTTTTTCTGCCGAGTTCTAAAGGGCAGAAGGAGAGACATTGTGTAGAATTGGTAACGAGGCAGAGTTAGGCTCGATAGAAGACACTGAGATCTACCCCAGAGTGGAAAGTATTGTCTCAGCAAGTTGTGTATTCTCTATAGCTTCAAGCAAATACTAGATGACTATGTGTCAGAAGGGCTGGTCATCAGGTAGGAATGGGACTAGCTGGCTTCCGAAATCCCTTCCAACTTGGAGATTCTACTACTCTGACCGCAGGATGGCAACCACAGAATGGTAATTTGTCATCACTGTTGTTATCCATGTTGAAGAGAGGAACTTTGCAGAGTTCCTCATGGCACCTGGACCATTGTGCCAGTCTTAGGGCCAACTGTGTCACTTCCCATCAATAAGGAGATAAGGATGTTAAAAGCAATTCAAGACACTAACATGTAGGAAAGTATATTGGACAGAGTTTTAAGACATGCTCCTTCTAAATACTTCCAGGGTAGCCGAGCTCAAATATAGTCTCAGATACTTACTAGTTGTGTGACCCAAGGTAAGTCACTGAACTCATTTGCCTCAATTTCCTTATCTATAAAATGAGCTAGAGAAGGAAATGGCAAACCACTCCAGTATCTGCTGCCATGAAAACCCCAGTGGGGGTCACAAAGAGTTGGACACAACTGAAAATGACTAAATAACAAGAGATGCTTCCAGGAATGCCAGGAAACAAGCATAATAGAGAAGTAGCTTAACTCAGAGTGTTTCTCAGTAGCTCAGTGAGTCAAAGCTCTATTAACTTGTAAGAAAGTGTGTGCTTGTGAGTCCTGATTTTCATACGCTGATTTGATTTGGAAATTTCCCTTATAAATGGAAGACATGGTTCTCAATCATAATGATAGAGAAGAAGGAGCAATCTAATTCACTTTATGTTTGATGCCTTAACTCCACCGTGCCTCTTCTTGAAGGCCTTCAACGATGGAGAATTCACTCCCTTCAAGCATAGGCCATTCTTTGGGCAGCTATATTTTTTAAAGAATGCTTTGTCCTTCACAACTAGCCTTGTTAAACATATTTCCTCTTTCCACCCTCTATGGTCCAGTCAATCTCACCATTTCCTGTGTTCATCACATAGGGTACTCGCTCCATCTCCCATTTCTGTGCCTTGCTATTGGTCATTGCCCATGCCTGGAATGTGTTCCCTCTTCACCTCTGCTTCATAGAATTAGCTCTTTTTTTCCTTCAAAGCGCAGTTCAAGGGCCACCTTCTGCACTTTTTTCTCTCATAGACTCCTCTGGCTCTTTGGCCACTTACTCAAGAAATTTGCATACCTGGGGCTGATTTTCCATTTTGATAATATCCAATCATTAGTCACATCCCAGCATCCTAGAGACCCTGCTATCACTTTGTTACTATATGATCCCCTGGATGCTAACATGCTACTCACTATTTTTTTCCAATTTTGCCCACTCTGAATGATTGAAAAACAGAATATCTATTTTCAAAAGTTATGGTAATATCGGTGAGAGTGGCAGTATGGTTCTTATGGTCAAGAATGACCAAGTCTTATCAATTCCTTTTCCAGTTTAATAATAATAGCTAACATTTATGTAGCGCCTTCTGTGCCATGTAGCGTGCTGAACACCTTACAAATATTATCTCATTTGATCCACACAACAAACCTTGGAAATAAAGGTTATTCTTATTCCCATTTTATAGATGAGAAAACTGAGGCAAACAAAAACTGTGACTTGCCCAGGGTCACACAGCATCTGAGGTTGGATTTGAACTTGGGTTTTCCTGGCTCCAGACCCAATCTTCTATCCACTGCACCACCTAACTACCTTGGTAGTTTCTACCACCCTGATAGACTTTTCTAGCTCGTTTAAAATTGTATTGTGCCTTCTTCAATGAACCTTATTCAATTGAAGGTGTCAGTGGCAGTGGGTTCCTTCTAAACATGTTTTTAAATGAATAAAAGAAAATATGTAAGGTTACTATGGAGACCAATTCTATTAAAATACAGATGCAATTTTTTTCCTCATCCAAGTTCATGGACTCCCTGAAATCTGTCCATAGATCCCAGGTTAAAAATCTCAGTTCTACATAAAGCCTTTTCTGGTCCCTCCAACAACTAGTGTCCTTCCTTCTTAATTACATTGTATTCATTTCATATTTTTCCATACATACTTATATTGATATATGTTGTCTTCCCCAACAAAAAGAAAGCACCTTGAAAACAGCTATTGTTTCATATTATGTCTCTGTATTCCCAGCGCTTGGCACATAGTATGCACTCAGTAAATGTTTGTTGATGGATTGATGGATTTCATACACTTAGGCAGTATCTGCCTCTCTGTTACTCAGAATCATTTACATGATTGTAAAAGGTTTTATAATCTATTAAAAATAATGAACTTAAACATCAACAAATATGAATATTTCAAAATAAAATAAGAATAAATATTTAACAAAAAAGAATAAAATTTAAAAGCACAGCAAAGATGATTGTATGTGAAACTGGGAGCTTATACAGTTTTCTGTATATATGTATACATATATATGATATTAACATTTTGCATGATTGCACATGTATAACCTATATCCAATTGCTTACTGGCTCAGGGAAGGGAGAATGGAGAGAACCGACATTAACAAAACTCCCCTCCTTATGTATATTTCCTGCTGAACTTCCTTGTGCTCTCTTTGATGTATTCTAAATATTTCACTGATGCTCTTTCTTTTAATCACTCTAATTTCTCTCCCAAACAGAACCCTCCCTGGTAACTAAGAAATACTGTCAGACAAAGCAAATCAGCTCCTTGTCCCTGCCTGCGCCTCTAGGCTATCACCTCTCTGCCAAGCTCTGGGAAGCATGCTTCATCATTACTCTTCTAAGTAGGTGCTGTATTGATTAGAACCCCGAATTCCTTTAAAGTTATTTTCCTTTATATGGAGGCATCAGTTGAGCCCGGTTCTGCATTTCTGTATCAGTTCACACATATCTTCCTGTGTCTCTATGAATTCTTCAAATTCACCCTTCTTTGTGCCTATTTCTTACTCTATTACGTTCTTATACCACATTTAGCTTAGCCAGTCTTTAATCAGAAGGCATTTGCTTTGTTTGTCATTCTTTGCTGCAGTAAAAAAAAAAGTGCTACCTTAAGTATCTCTGTCTGCAAGAGACCTTTTCATCTTGTCTTTGACCTTTGTAGAGTATGTGTCCAGTAGTGAGACTTATATGTCAAAGTACAATTGAGTCATATAATTCCACATTGTTTTCCAGAGTCCCTGGACTAGCTCACCTATTCTTGATGAACTCAGTCTGGCTCTTGGTCATGGTTTCCCTTTAAGGACTTATAAACCATCTTGTTAATAGAATGTTCTGGAATTTTGCCAGGAATCAAAATCCGGTTCACTAGTCTATGGTGTAAAGAATCCAGCTCTGATGCTTTAAAAAAAACCCCCAGGGCATTTGCCCATCTCCAATCCCATGTCACTTTTCCCATTTTTCTATGATCTTCCAAAAATCCCTGACATCATTTCACCAATCACATCTGCAAAGGTTTTTACTAGTCTGGGTTGCAATTTGTTCAGTCCTGGTGGCTTTAATTCATTGAGGGTGGTTTGATGTTTTTCTTTCATCGTGCATTTTATCTCCATTTAATCATTTTTGTTTCATCCTTCCTCAACCTGAAGATCACACTCCTTGAAAAAGAAAACAAGTGTAATAGGAGTAGTGTAGTTTTTGCCTTCTTTTGTCATCTAATATTGTTGAATTTCCCACAAGCCATTTCTGTTACTCTTAGCATTTATGCAGGCCTCAACCTCTCCTAGGTTTTATGTAGACTACCTTCAATAATGTTGTTGTAGGGGTAGGCCTGACGCTAAGCGCCCTATAAGTTCAGGTTCAATTTTGGAATGAAATGAGGCACTCATTGACATTAATAGGAAGTGATTTATTTAACCTTAATATCAATCATATGCAAGCCTACAGTAGCATTTAACTTTCATAGTCTCCATACCCTTCATCCCCATATAGAAACATATCATGTCATGGGACATTCACAAAGTTGGAAGGGCCTCAACTCCCCGTGCATGGGTCTTTTTTTTGGCATGTACAAAAAATAATAGTTTATTTTTCCCAGTTACATGTAAAAAAACAATTTTTAACACTAGTTTTTTTTTAATTTTGAGCTCCAAATTCCTTCCCTCTCTTCCTTCCCCTTTCTCTGAGCCAGTAAGTAATTTGATATAGGTTATACATGTACAATCATGCAAAATGTATTTCCATATTAGTCATGTTGTGAAAGAAAACACAGACTGCCCGCATAATGAAAAAAAAATAAAGTGAAAAATAGTCTCCTTTAGTCTGCATTCAGATTCCATGAGTTATTTCTTCAGAGGACATTATTCATTCTGAGTCCTTTGGAATTGTCTTAGATCATTATATTGCTGAGAATAGCTAAGTCATTCATAGTTGGTCATTGCGCAATATTGCTGCTTCTGTGTACAATGTTCTCATGGTTCTGCTCACTTCGCTTTGTATCAGTTCATGTAAGTCTTTCCAGGTTTTTCCAAAGTCATCCTCCTTGTCATTTTTTATAGCCTAATAATAACAATCACATACCACAACTTATTCAGCCATTCCCAGATTGATGGGCATCCCCTCAATTTCCCACTCTTTGCCATCATAAAAAAGAGCCACTATAAATATTTTTGTACAAATAGGTCCCTTCCCCTTTTCAAAAAAATCTCTTTGGGATACAGACCTAGAAGTAGTATTGCCGGATCAAAGAGTATGCACAGTTTTATAGCCCTTTAAACATAGTTCCAAATATTTCTCCTGAATGGTTGGAGGAGTTCATAACTCCAGCAACAATGCATTAATGTTCCAACTTTCCCACATCTTCCCCAACATTTATCATTTTCCTTTTTTTGTCATTGCAGATAACCCTACAGGTGTAAGGTGATACCTCAGAGTTGCTTTAATTTTCATTTCTCTAATTAATAATGACAGAGCATTTTTCATATGACTATAGGTAATTTTGATTTCTTCTGAAAACTATCTGTACATATCCTTTGACCAGTTACCAAGTGGGGAATGACTTACATTTTTACAAATTTAATCAGTTCTCTAAATATTTGAGAAATGAGGCTTTTATCAGAGATACTTGTAAAAATTTTCTCCCCTGCTTTCTGCTTTCCTTCTAATCTTGGCTGAATTGGTTTTATTTGTCCAAAACCTTTTTAATTTAATATAATCAAAATTATTCATTTTACATCTCATAATGTTTTGTATCTCTTGTTTGGGCATAAATTCTTCCCTTAACATTGATCTGACAAGTAAACTATTCCATGGTCCCCTAATTTGCCCAATACATGGGCCTTTTGGTATGTTCAGGTGAACAGGAAGTTGTATCAAGGGAGACAGGGGCCAATCAGGACCCCGAGAAAGCTTTGCTGCCTTTTTGGGAAAATTAATACCTGTTGTGGGAGTCAGCTATCACAAAGGTGTGTCTTCTTTATATTTGACCTCTCTTACCCACCTTTGCTTCTGTCTTGATGACATGCTATACTTCACTTCAAATCTTCCTCTATGCTCTGTTAGATCTCTGGGTTCACTAGATGTGACACTGAAAATGAGGTCACCAGGTTAAAGGGAGCAAAACTCTCCATGAAAACATATTTATTCTTCCTGTCAAGGAAAACAGGTGTCAAAGTTGGTTGAATATCTATATAGCATATCACTTCTACCTTCAGCTAGACTAATGCTGGTTGATCTATTGTTTTGTGGTTCAGGAGTTTCAATCATGTCTGATTCCCCTGACCCCATTTAAGGTTTTCTTAGTTAAGATACCAGAGTGGTTTGCCATTTCCTTCTCCAACTCATCTTACAGATGAGGAAACTGAGGCAAACAAGGTGATGTGATTTGCCTAGGGTCACACAGCTAGTAAGTGTTTGAGGTCAGATTTGAACTCAGGTCTTCCTGGTTCCAGAGCTAGCATTCTATGTAATCTGCTGCTTAGCTGCCCTGATCTGTTCTGAGGGACCTTCTGCCTCATCCCTATGCCTAAATTAGAGTCTGTTTTCTTTTTTATACCTATCTTTGATCCTTGGGTGACTCAGATGATGACAATGGCCTTTTCTGGGACTGACTTTTACACAAAGATGTAATAGGTGGTCATCAAAATAATAAGATTTGTAGCATATGGTGCTATCTTAAAGTTTCAGCACTCAAAGTTAGATGAAAACTCAGAGATTTTCATATCAATCCCCTTCCCCCACCCCATTTTACCCATGAGGATACTGAATATAAGGTTGATAGATTGCTTGGCTGAAAATGGATTAATTTCTGAATTGGATTAAAAGATGGCCTAATTGACTTTTAAGGTCCCTTCCGATTCAAAGAGTCTTTGATTTCCTGTATCAGTGCCTGAAATTCCAACCATCTGCGTCACTTCTTTGGATTAAGGTAACATACTTTCAAAAACTCTTGTTTAAGTGTACCTAACATATTATCTGAGGCAGCTAGATGGTTCAGTGGATAGAGTGCTGGACCTGGAGTAAGGAAGACCTGAATTCAGATCTGGCCTCAGACACTTTGTGACCCTAGGTTAAGGCACTTAACCTCTCTCTGACTCTGCAGGAGGAAATGGAAAATTACTGCAGCATCTTGGCCAAGAAAACCCCCTGGACAGTATTGGTGTGCTCTGGTCCACAGGGTCACGAAGAGTCAGACACATCTGAACCATCAGGTAACAACAATATAGTACCTGGCAGTGGGAAGAGAAGGGAAAGAGAGTTCGAGGAAACGTAACACAGGAATTTCCCAGCATGCACTGCAGTACCAGCAAGAATTTGTTTATTATATAAAGATCAGATTGGAAAAACGGAAGGAAGGGATCTTAAGGAAGGGAATACACGCAGTAGTCAGAAAAAAAGGTCATGGGTAATGAATAAAAAATGGGTCCAGGGAGTGCAATTGTGAGGGGCAACATGGGGACACTGGAAGTATTACAGAAGCACTTCACCTACTTGACAGTTTTGTCAAAGCCCTCAGATCTTGCTCTGCTTTTAGTCAGGAAGCCCATTACAGAAGCAGGTCAACCAGGAAAATTACTGGGATCTTCAGCTGAGCAGGAAGCCTTCCCTGACTGACTCCATCTGACTGATGTAGTAGGAAAAAAATCAAACTAGCATTTATTAAGGGACCACTATATACAGGACCCCCATAATGTATGCCATGGGGATTAGAGGACCAGTTTCAGAGTCAGGATGAACTGGATTCAGGTTCTGCCTGTGCCAAATACACATTGGTGGTATAATTCTGGGCAGGTCCCTTAACCTTGCGGAGTCCCAGGTAATCTTTTGCACTTTAAATTGTGGAAAAGTTACTGTCCTGAATTTGCAGAAGGATTTTGTAGAACTCACAGGAGCTTCCTATACCTATGAAATCGCGGGTTCTAGTTAATGTGCCAGGCATTGTGTTAAGTGCTCTGGAAACAAAAAAGGACAAAAGATTGTTCTTGTCCTCAAGAAACTTAGAATTTAATAGGAGAGATAGCATGAAGACAAAGAGATACAAAGCTTTAAAAGAAGGAAAGCACTGGATTTAAGAGGGATAAGGGAAAGCTTCTCTGGTACCTCATCATGGTGTGCTTGATTGAAGGCTGTGCCAGTGAGAAGCAAGCCCTAAAGAGGTCCCATTTAACTGGGAAGATTTGGAGTACAAGATGAGGGACAGATCACACTCTTGTCCAACCAGGCTAAGTTCATAGAAACTCAACACCAGAGGGTTAGCTACCAGCCATTGATTTTCTTTGGCTAAGGACAATAAGTCAATTAGCAAGCGCTTAGACCTATTATGTGCTAGGCACTATACCAAGTCCTTGGAGATACCAAGAAAAGTAAAAGCAATTCCTACCCTCAAGGAACTCCCATTCTAATGAAGGAGACATCATGCCACAGTTATACACATACAAGAAATAAATGGAGTAGATTGAAAAGGATCTCAGAAGGAGGGCACTTGTGGTGGGGAGGACTGGGAAAGTCTCCTGAAGAAAGTGGGATTTGAGCTAAGTTTTGAAGGAAGCCAGGGAAAAACCAAGAGGTGGAAGTAACAAGTGAGAGCATTCCAGGAACAAGGTTCAGCTAGCTGAGACATGGTACATCATATTGAAGGAATAGAGAGGAGGGGGCCAGTATAACTTGATTGTAGATACATGTGGGGGGAGGCATAAGAGTATGAAGACTGGGAAGGTAGGAAGGGGCCAAGTCATAAGGAGCTTTCAGTGACAAATGAAGGACTTTATATTAGATCCTTGAGGATCCCTATTAAGCAATCCACTGGAGTTTAATAAGGAGGAGGATGACATGTTGAGAACTGTGTTTTAGGAAAGTCACTTTGGCATCTGAGTGGAGGATGGGCTGATGTAAGGAGAGACCTGAAGCAAGGTGACCAACCAGAAAATTTTTAGACTAGTCTAGGTGGTAATTGTGTGAATGGAGGGAAAGAGACCTACACGAGAAATGTTATGAAGGAAGAAACAAGAAGATTCGAAATGGATTGGGTAGGTGAGATAAGTGAGAACTCAAGTATGGCACCAGGGCTTCGAATCTGGGTGACTGAGAGGATGGTAGTATTCTAGACAGTAATAAAGAAGATTTCTGAGTGATGTGAGAAGAGAAGGGAGCCCTTGCTGAATACCCATGATTTTTTTTTGGTGAAGTATGAGTTGGGGTGCCACATTTCTTAGAAACCTGGGGAAAGCTGGGATAATAAAAGATTATGAGAAGATAAAGAAAATTAGAGCTCATAAATATGAAAGCAGAACATTTATGGGTGATAGCAAGATCAAGGGTATGACCATCTCTATGTAGCTAGGTGGAGTAGAAAAGTAGATCATAGTAATTGAGTAGGTGGAAAAACAGGGAAGATAAGCTATTTGAGAGGACATCAACACATATATTGACGTCTCCCAGTTTGAGGATAGGAGTTGAGGGTGGAAAGAAAAATGGGGTCCAAGCCCTGCATTCATTGAACAGTGAAGGATACAGAAACTCTTGAAATCGTCTGTTAAAGTTTGGAAGGGTTTCTATCTATATTGGTGAAGGAACTAACCACAGGGACAAAATCTTGAATCCTAGAAATAATAAGAGTATAAGAAAGCATTTAATTAGATGCTGAAGGGGATAGAAAGATAAATGAGACACAGTTTCTACCTTCAAGGAGCTGATGACCTGATAGGGTTAATTACATGCTGATAAAGCAATATGTTGGAGTAGAAAGAGCCTTAGACTTGGAGTGAGGAGACATGTGACTGTGAATCAATCAGTGACAACCCTTTGAGTCTTATTTTCTTAATTTGTAAAATGGGGATAAGAATATATCACAGTTCTATTGGGTAATCTAAGGACAATTTGGGAGCATTATGCTTTAGATATTATGAAACTGAGGTGTCCTGAAGAGACTGACTGGGGGAGGGGAGTAGAAAGAAGACTAGAGGGAAGCATTTAGAGGAAACCAGGACTTCAGTGCCTCCTTGATTTGGGCTAATCACCTCACCCTATAGACTTCAAGGATTTCCCTTTGGTGAGATCAGGACCTTTCTCTTGGTTGAGTGAGATCCCAGTTCATTTTCATCTGAAGAGTTTATTCATTCTTGTGTATTTTGTGTTACATTATACTCTGTATGATTTCTTTGGGTCCTGTTTTCTCTCTGCTTGGAAAATGGGTTGACTTGCTATTGACTATTCGTGATAGATTTTGTATAGCTTGAATTTGGAGGGAAAGAGTCTAGCCTGCAGAGGAGGGAGGAAAAGGAAATGAGCATTTATGTGGCTCTTACTATGTGTCAGGAACTTTACTAAGTGCTGTACAAATATTATCTCATTTGATTTGCAATTCTGCAAGGTAGGTGCTGTTATCCCCATTTTACAGTTAAGGAACTGAGGCAAAGAGAGGTTAAGTGACTTCTTGTCTAGGGTCTCATAGCTTTTAAGTTTCTGAGGCTGGATTTGAATTAGGTATTCCCAAGTCCAGATGCAGTTCTCCATGATGCCACCTGGTTGCAGAGGTAAGTTGGGATTATCTTCCTCAGTAAGTTATATTAGCCAAGTAAGCGATTTGCACCTAAAAATACCACTCTTAGAACAGCAATATTAAGGAGAAGCAGACAAATATAACTCTAGTTCAGTATCTTCTCTCCAATGAGAATACAGTGGGCAACCTTATGGCCCTTTCTCATGCTCCTCTCCAGGCAGGAATCTAAGATTCCCTTAGAGAGAAGTTGGACGATCCAGTGATACCTATCCATGCCTCTGGAGAGCTGTAGAGAGACAACCTGTGTGGACATATGCCTTACATGGGCAATACACATCCTAATAGTTGCAAAGGAAATATTCTGTAAATCTTAATATAGTGTAGAAATACATTAGTCTTTTAAAGGAACATAGTTTATATTGTCTTTCTTCAATACTAAGTTTGATAATAACTTTTTCTTTTTTAAAAAATATTTATCTTTTCCCCAATTACATATAAACATAATTTTAATATTCATTTTTAAAAAATTTTGAGTTCCAAATTTTCTCTCTCCTTATCTTACCTCCTCCCTCCCTGAGATGGTAAGCAATTTGGTATAGGTTATATATGTTCAATTATGTAAAAACACATTGCCATATTGGTCATGTTGTGAAAGAAGACACAGACCCAAAGGGGGAAAAACATGAAAAATACAGAAAGTGAAAAAATAGCATGCTTTGATCTTCATTCAGATTCCATCAGTTCTTTCTCTGGAAGTGGATAGCATTTTTCATCATGAGTCCTTCAAAATTATCTTGGATTATTGTGTTACTAAGGATAGAGAGATCGTTCATAATTGATTATTGTATAGTGTTACTGTTGCTATGTATGATGTTCTCCTGGTTCTGCTCACTTCATTTTACAACAGTTCATATAAGTCTTTTCAGGTCTCATCCTGCTCATCACTTCTTATAACACAATAATGTTCTATCAGAGTCATATACCACACCAGTTCCTCAATGGAGGAGGATCCCCTCAATCTCTAATTCTTTACCACCACAAAAAGAGCTGCTATAAATATTTCTGTACAAATAGGTCCTATCCCCTTTTGGGGATCTCTTTGGGATACAAGAAATGTGTTTTTAATGAACAAATAAATATGTAAACAATACAATTACAACATACTACAAGAGATTGAAGAGGGAAGCAGTAACTTCTAATTGGAGGGTCAGGGCATTCATGGCAGACATGCTGTTTGAGAAGGGCATTGAATGATGCAAGAAACTTTGTAGGTAGTGATAGGATAGGGCATATTCGGTTATCAGCTGGCTTCGTAGACAGTAGTCTGCTCTGTATTGACAAACTATAGCAGTTTTGTTCGCTAAGTGTTTAGAATTTCTTTTTTGCTTACCATTTTTGGTGAAGTATCCATAGTCTTACGCCTATTTTTAAAATGAGGAAAGCAGGGTGTGAGGAAGTTGAACACTTGCACGTAGTCTCATAGCCCGAAGATTGTTTGAAGTTGGACCATTTGACTTCCCAGGCCACAACTTTGAAGGAGTTTACAGCCTGTTGAAGGTTTCCTTCTTTCTCTCTCCTTCCCTTTATTCTTAGTCTCATATCTTCATTACTAACTCCATGATGTCTGATATTTTTCTAACTGAAGGAAGCTTTTATTCCACACTGGGAACTAAAATTTATAGTATAAATAAATATAAAATTATTCAGCAAATACCTAAAATTTATAACAAATACCTTTGTTGTAAAATTCACAACAAAGGGTGAATGATTCCTAATCAGTCTTCTCCCAAAACTGTTTAATTAATAAATTTTTAGTTTTTGATATTTATTTTCATAAGATTTCAGTTCAAAACAGTTTTTATAACAAGGGAGGACAGAAGGTCAAGTGACCAAGGAGCACCTGGGTGAGAGAAGAGGTTGAAAGACACAGAATTGGGATCCCCAAATCAATTTTCCCTTGCATCTGCCTGGCCAAACCTGCCACTGGAGATTTGGCAAAGCTGGTAAAATTAAGTGGGCCCCCGCAGAGTATTGGTCTCTCTGCTCCCAACAAGTGCATCCTTAGCATCCCAATTGATGAGGAAAGGAAACATTTGCAGTGGAGAAGCAGAGAGCTGTGACTGCCTCATCTACTGTCTGCCATTTTCCTTCACATGAGAAAGAGGCCTGGGAAGATTTTCTGAGCTCCTCGACACTCCCTTAGGCTGCTGAGATGTGTGGTGTCTTGGGAAGCTGTTTCTATGGCATGGTTTGAATGAATGGTCTAGTCTGTCCTGATCACTGCAGCAGAAACATTTGACTTTTAATTAGTGGAAACTGATACATTTCTTTAGAACACACAGATGTAAAAGATTGATTTATGTCTTTATTTTCGCATACACACACAGGGACTGTATAATTGAATAGAGCTGAGGGGGGTGGGGAAGAAGGGTTTGGCAGAACCCATCTGGCCTGGCTCCTGTTTAGTACGGATCACTTCCATTCCTGACAGAGAAGCTAATTTGTGAGCTCCACTTAAAAACACCATAGGATGTTGTGTAATTATATTGCCCATAAAAGAATTCTAAGCAAGGTCCTGTTTTGAATTTGATGGTGCATAATGAGAAATCTCTGTGGAAGACGACATTCTCTTCCTTCAGTTAACGGGACAGCTTGCACAAAGTTATGCCCAAACGCATTAGGCTCTGATTAGAGAGATTTGTGACCTCAGAGAAGACCAAATATAAACATTCTTCAACTGTGAAGGCAAAGTGAGAAACAAAGCCATCTCCTGCCAGAAAAGTTGGGCAGCCATTTATTTAGTGAGCAAATAGGAGAGTGTCTGGATCAGCTTCTGTCAAATGCTAAAAGAAATATGGCCTCACTGCAAATGTTATGAACTCACCTTAAGACCAATCAGTGGGAGTGAGGTGGGGATAAGGGGTAGTATTTACAATGTCAGTTTAACAAAAATGTCTTCCTGGACTTCAGTGATGTTTTCAACATCTCAAAAGGATAAGTTTCTATGACCAATGACCTCATTTTTCTTCAAATTACCTCCCACTGTTTTTCTTTAAATTGATGCTCATCCAGCTGACTTTCTCAGCACTCCTTGTTCTAAGGTAAGTGCTAACTGTGTGGCCTCTGTATAATTTGTCATAAAAAAGTATTTTCCAGGTATTCATGCCTCCCCCATCTCTCTATCTCCTCTCTCTGTCCTCACCCTCTGTCTTTCTGTCTCTGTCTCTCTCTAACCACATATATTTACTTTCCTTGTTTCTTTCCACTTGTGGAACGATTTGTGTTTGAATGGTGATCGAATAGCAGGAAAGATGTTCCACCTTTGAATTGAGGAGAAGAAAACCTATTCATTAGAGATTAGTATGCGACTCCAAATGAGCTGTCTTGATTACGCACATTTAAGGGTAATATAACAGAAAACCATTCAGGTTGAAGGTGGAGTGCCTCTGAATCTGTAGTACTTGATCTCACACCTCTCTTAGTGGATCTAGAATCATAAACTTTTAGAACTAGACAAGACCTTGAATATCATCTGTTCCCTGCTTTCTCTAACTGCAGGAATCCCTTCAACCTCATCCATCACCTTCTTCCATATATCTAAGGATATAGAGCTCACTGCTTTTTGAAGTAGTCCTTTCCTGTTGGATAATTCTGATTATTAGGAAGTACATGGTGGTATATAGAGTTGACATCTGTCTTCCTCTAACTTCAGACCATTGGCCACAATTCTGTCATCTGGAGATATATTGAATGAATCTAATTCCTTTTCTACATCACAGTTCCTCAAATATTTGAAGAGATCATCCCCACTCTGCTCCCCATCCCCACTAAAGGCTAACCATTCCATTACTTCTCACCTGCTCCTCTTTGAACCAGAGACTTAGAATCTGAGAATTATCAGACTATAAAGAATTCTAGAGGTCCTCTCTTCCAATCCCCCCATTTGGAAAAAGGAGGAAATTAAAATGTGATCACATTAAAATCTTGAATTGAGGTGAAAAATATTGAAGGCAGGAGAGAACTCTATGGTTGTCAATGTTAAATACCCTTTCTTTGATCAGAGGGTTAGGTATTAAACATCTAATTTCACAGCTGGATGGCACAGTGGATAGAGCACCAGACCTACAGTCAGGAAGACTCCTCTTCCTGAGTTCACATCTGGCCTCAGACACTTACTAGCTGTGTGACGCTAGGTAAGCCACTTCACTCTGTCCACCTCAGTTTCCTCATCTGTAAAATGAGCTAGAGAAGGAAATAGCAAACCACTCCAGTATCTTTGCCTAGAAAACCCCAAATGAGGCCACAGAGAGTCAGATAAAGCTGAAATGACTATACAATAACAAGGGACCTAGTGAGAAAAAGAGCACCCCAGGGGCCTGGAGAAAAGATCACCAGGAGTTAGGAAAGTGTTAGGAAAGACAGGGAACTGGAGAGATACCAATGACATGTTTTCTCATTTCAATATTGTGCCTAGTTCAATTCAATCAAATACAACAAACACTTTTTGAGACAAAAACAAGCAGTCCTTACTCTTTTTTTAAAAATTATTTATTTATTTAACTTTTCAACATTCATTTCCACAAAATTTTGGGTTCCAAATTTCTCCCCATTTCTCCCCTCCCCCACTCCAAAATGCCAAGCATTCTAATTTTCCCTATCACCAATCTGCCCTCTCTTCTAACATCCCTCCCTTCTCTTGTCCCCATCTTCTCTTTTGTCCTGTAGGGTCAGATGACTTTCTATTCCCCATTACCTGTATTTCTATTTCCTAGTTGCAACAACAATACTCAACAGTTGTTCCTAAAACTGTGAGTTCCAAATTCTCCCCATCCCTCCCTCCCCACCCATTCCCTTTGGCAAGGCAGGCAATTCAATATAGGCCATCTCTGTGTAGTTTTGCAAATAACTTCGATAAGAGTTGTGTTGTGTAAGACTAACTGTATTTCCCTCCATCCTATCCTGCCCCCCATTGTTTCTATTCTGTCTTTTGATCCTGTCCCTCCCCGACTGTTGACTTCAAATTGCTCCCTCCTCCCTTTGCCCTCCCTTCCATCATCCCAACCTGCTTATCTCCTTCTCCCCCACTTTCCTGTATTGTAAGGTAGGTTTTCATACCAAAATGAGTGTGCATTTTATTCCTTCCTTTAGTCGAATGTGCTGAGAGTAAGCTTCATGTTTTTTCTCTCACCTCCCCTCTTTTTCCCTCTACTGAAAAGTCTTTTATTTGCCTCTTTTATGAGAGATAATTTGTCCCATTCCATTTCTCCCTTTCTCCTCCCAATATATTTCTCTCTCACTGCTTAATTTCATTTTTTAAGATATGATCCCATCCTATCCAATTCACCCTGAGCTCTCTGTCTCTGTGTGTGCATGTGCATGTGTGTGTGTGTGTGTGTGTGTGTTTATGTGTGTAATCCCACCAACTACCCAGATACTGAAAAAAGTTTCAAGAGTTACAAATATTGTCTTTCCATGTAGGAATGTAAACAATTCAACTTTAGTAAGTCCCTTATGATTTCTTTTTGCTATTTAACCTTTCATGCTTCTCTTGATTCTTGTGTTCAAAGGTCAAATTTTCTTTTCAGCTCTGGTCTTTTCATCAAGAACATTTGAAAGTCCTCAATTCCATTGAAAGACCATTTTTTTCACTGAAGTATTATACTCAGTTTTGCTGGATAGGTGATTCTTGGTTTTAGTCCTAGTTCCTTTGACTTCTAGAATACCATATTCCACGCCCTTCAATCCCTTAATGTAGAAGCTGCTAGATCTTGTGTAATCCTAATTGTATTTCCACAATACTTGAATTGTTTTGCAGTATTTTCTCCTTGATCAGGGAACTCTGGAATTTGGCTACAATATTCCTAGGAGTTTCTCTTTTTGGATCTCTTTTTAGTGGTGATCAGTGGATTCTTTCAATATTTACTTTGCCCTCTGGTTCTAGAATATCAGGGCAGTTTTCCTTGATAATTTCATGAAAGATGATGTCTAGGCTCTTTTTTTGATCATGGCTTTCAGGTAGTCCCATAATTTTTTAAATTGTCTTTCCTGGATCTATTTTCCAGGTCAGTTGTTTTTCCAATGAGATATTTCACATTATCTTCCATTTTTTCATTCTTTTGGTTTTGTTTTGTGATTTCTTGGTTTCTCATAGAGTCATTAGCCTCCATCTGTTCCATTCTAATTTTGAAAGAACTATTTTCCTCAGTGAGCTTTTGGACCTCCTTTTCCATTTGGCTAATTCTGCTTTTGAAAGCATTCTTCTCCTCATTGGCTTTTTGAACCTCTTTTGCCAATTGAGTGAGCCTATTTTTCAAGGTGTTATTTTCTTCAGGATTTTTTAGGGTCTCCTTTAGCCAGGGGTTGACCTGCTTTTCATGCTTTTCTTGCATCTCTCTCATTTCTCTTCCCAGTTTTTCTTCCACCTCTCTAATTTGATTTTCAAAATCCTTTTTGAGCTCTTCCATGGCCTCAGCCCATTGAATATTTATTTTGGATGTTTGGGATATAGAAGCCTTGACTTCTCTGTCTTTCCCTGATGGTAAGCATTGTTTTTCCTCATCTGAAAGGATGGGAAGAGATATCTGTTCACCAAGAAAGTAACCTTCTATGGTCTTATTGTTTTTCCCTTTTTTGGGCATTTTCCCAACCAGTTACTTGACTTTTGGGTCCTTTGTCAAGAGTAGGATATACTCTGGGAATCTGTGAGATCTCATTTCCTCCAAGGTGGCACAATCAGGCATGTACTGGTCTGGATGCAGAGAAGGATTTTGGTGCCCAGAATCTTAGCAGATATCTCTCCACAGCCACTTGGCCTCCAGTTACTCCAAGCCACTGGAGGCTGATTTTCAGATAAGTTGGATGGGCAGGGCCACCATTCAGTTGGAGACAAAGACCAGCTCAGCCAGGGCCTCCACCCAGGGCCGAGGTAAGACTCAGCTCTTCAATGCCTCCAACAATGGAGCTTCCATATGGGCTGCTGTGCTGGCTCTGTGGCCGCTGCCTGCTGCCAGAGGTGTAGGAAGGCCCTTCTCCCTTCCTGGCCTACTGATAAAACCCCGTCACTGACCTTTGACACCCATGGACTGAGCGATCTGAGGCCCTGCTGCTGGGACTGGAGATTCTGCCCCAGAGGTGTCCTCCTCCCAGAGCCTCATCACTCTGTGCCACCAAGGTTGGGCTGGGCTCTGCACTCGACTCCCATGTCCTGCACAACCAACAGTTCCCATGGGCCTTTCAGGTCACCATGAGCTGGAAATCTCCTCCACTCTGTTGTTCTCCACTTCTGCTGCTCCAAATTTTGTTGAGAGTCCCTCTCTATAGGCATTTTATGGGCTTTGGGGAGGACCCTGTATAAGAGTATCTTTCTAGTCTGCCATCTTGGCTCCGCCTCCCTCCCTTTAAATCTTTTGTTTGGCTTATTGTTCAATAACATTGAGGTTTGGCAAAGTGGCATAGTCTTCCTGCTTTGGAATTCTATTTCAGTGCAAGGAGTCCAACAGAGGTATATCAATAAGGGAATACAAAGCATGTGCAAAAAAATGAAAAGTTAAGTTCTTTTTCTTTATTTTTTAAAAGATTTTTTAAAAAATCTGAATTTAACAAACTTCAAATAAAATGAGCCTCTCCATATACATAATAGAACAGAAAAAGATTGTGCATGAAACTGAGGATCTCTTTTATGCCTGATGTTCTTTTAAAATATGTAATTAATTCTCCATGTAACTTTCAAAGTTGTTCTGCTTGTCTGCCATTCTTTCAGGCCTTCCTTTTATTCTGTGCATTTAAAAAATGCTTCCATGACTCTCTTTCGTTTTCCTCCCCCCTCCCTGCCCCCGTCTCTCTCTGTTTCTCTCTGTCTTTCTTCTCTTCTCTCTGTCTCCCTCTCTCTCCCTTCCTTTTTTCCTGTCCTCCCTCCCTCCTCTCTTCCCTCATTGAAAACAGAAAAGAAAGACAAAGACATTGTAACAAATATGCATGGTCAAACAGAACAAATCCCACACTGGCCACATCTGAAAATATGTCATTGAATTCAAAGTAATTTCCAAAAGTAGAAAGCATGAACATTGCAGGAAATAGTGAGGGGGGGGGGGGAGGGAGAGGTCAGCAAAGGCTTCCTGTAGGAAGAACATGGTACCTGCGCTGTGCTTCAAAGAATCCAAATATTTCTCTGAGGAAGCTTTAGAAGCAAAAATTATGACAATTGAGTAAGCCAGAGAACACTGCAGTTACAAATGTGCAGTCAGGGACTCAAACCCCGAACCCCTCAGAAGACATCATTGTAATTATTCTAAGTGTATTGTAGCCTTAATAAAACGTCCTTCTCATTGAATAAAATCACCACCTATACAATGTTTATAGAAAGTTGCACTTTACCTCCACCCAGCAGAGGGATTGTAAACTCCGGGTATGAATTACAACAAAGAAGGGTTCTCTGGTGGAGAAGCGGAGGGGATAGTAGAAGGTGGACATAGTTTGTAAAACAAAAAGCATTTTGTAAGGCAAATTATTTAAACTACAAAGTAATTGATCATGCATGTTCTGGTGGGAGCTGGGTGAGTTGGAGTTATATTTTGTTCATCTGTCAGTAAGTCTACTTTTTTCAGAGATTTCTGTTGGTTGTCCATAAGGACACTCATCCTGGCCCTTGGTATGGAAAGCATTGGCTTTTTTAATATACTTTAGTGACAGAGGCTAGGGTGGAGGGAAAGGAGCCAATTGAAGTCCCTTTGGCAGCGGTGTTGGGGGAGACTCTGAAGGTTTTTCTAAAAGAAAATGGAATGGATAAATTACTGGGAAAGAAAGAGGAGCAGGGCTGGAGGGTAGGGAAAAGAATGGTGGCGTTAGCTACATTTTATTAAACAGGATATAAGCAGAACCCATGGGTAGAGACCCGACTGGGGCATGGAGAGCATGTGAATTCCCACTCATCTTTTAAAAGAAAATTCTTCCAAGCTTACCTGGTAGACAGGAATCTTTGGAATTCATTTGGAATTCAAAATCCATTGGAAAATGTTCTGATACTCTACTTAACCTGAAGGATGGCTCCTTTAACTATAGAAGCCATCAGATTACTGGTGGCAAGGTGGGGATTTCAGGATGTTAGTCCTTAGATTATTCATCTAGAGATATTCAATTGGATGAGCCCAAGGCAGACCCTCATGGGAAGATGGGTAACCACACATCTTGCCCTGTTTGGGAAATATATGGCAGGAGACTCAATAACTCACCCCAGGTCATAAACCCAGAGGAGAAAATGGAATAATAACAAACGAACTTCTGATTCCCAAGCCCTGAGGCAAATTCACTGAGCCATTCTGTCTCCTGCCACCTCGACAGTGCCCAGGATATTTTACTAAGGGATCCTGAGCTGTTGTTTCTTGTTAGCTATTATTACAGATGATTAGGGTCCTGGTGTCCAGGGGAGAGGGCTGCTTGGAGACTGGAGAAGACTAAAGAAAAGGAGGTGACAGATGATCAAAGACAAACTTCGCCTATTTCCAAAGTTTGCCTGGGGCTAGCCCCCAGGATAGAAGTAAGGCCCTCTTCCTTCTCTTCCTCCCTCAGTACTACATAGCCCACCCCTGCGCCCCAGGAGTCAGAACTCCAGTTAAGACAGCATATCTCAAAAGTATTTTAGTGTAGTTTTTAAAGTATTAGGCTATTAAAGATTAAAACTACACTAAAATTTTTGGGACACTCTGTACTATAGGTCCTATGGTTCATGTACTTTATGATTAGAGAAGCTACTGTAAGCTTGCAGAAATCACCATGTATACAAACATACATAAACACATACATCACCATATATATAATTCTCTCTCTCTGTCCTTCTCTTTCTCTTTCTCTCTCTCTCTATATATTTATACATATATGTATACACACATTGCAAGGAAATTGTTTTAAGGTTTACAAAACCCTCAAAGTACTATGGGAATTATTATTTAGGTTGGCTAAGAGGAGGTGAGGACTAAATTAGTCTTATTCTTTGTACTTTTAAGAGAGAACCTTCTCCCCTCCTCCTCCTCACTCAATAAATCAGTTAACTAGCGGTATATGTAATTTGAGCAGTGTGTGTGTGTATGTATGTATGTGTGTATGTGTATGCATGTGTATGTGTGTGCACCCATGCTTGTGTGTATGTATGTATGTGTGTGTATGTGTGTCTGCATGTATGTGTGTGTATGTGTGTATGTGTGTGTGTATGTGTGTGCCCATGCTTGTGTGTGTGCCCATGCTTGTGTGTGTGTGTATGTATGTGTGTATGTATGTCTGTGTATGTGTGTGTATGTATGTGTGTATGTGTGTGTGCCCATGCTTGTGTGTGTGCCCATGCTTATGTATGTGTGTGTCCATGCTTGTGTGTATGTATGTGTGTATGTGTGTGTGTGCCCATGCTTGTGTGTATGTGTGTATGTGTGTGTGCCCATGCTTGTGTGTATGAGTGTGTGTGTGTGTGTGTGTGTGTGTATTTCCCCGGATGAAAAACAAAACTGGAAAAAAGAAAGAAACTCTTGATCGGGTGGTCTCTCCCTATTGGTATGTCCCACCCCCCCAAACCAGCAATGAAACACAGGAAGGTCTCCTGGAAACTTAGATCCCTACTTCCATGATAGGGATACATAGCGCAAACATCTCCTGGTGAAGCTATTTTCAGTCTCAGACATTGCCCCACATCACATGGTGGTTTCTATAGTGACTAGTTTCTTTCACTGGAGAATACGGTCAATGGAATACACAAACCCTGGTAATTGGGTGAGGGATGGCTTAAAAAAACAAACAAAAACCACAACACCCAACGGCTGAGTTTGTTCTGAACTTCCAATCAAACGACTCCTCCCTGTGAAAGAACCTTTGTGGCAGGCAGGAGAGGGAGGGTTGATCTGCAGCAGCAGCTGGACAGCACCCTGTGCAGGGCTGGGAAGCAAATGGTGATTCGGGCTGGCTGCTGGCTGGCTAAGGAATGATTGCTCTTCCCAGACATTTAGGCATGGGCAGTATGGCGGAGGGTGTGCGCTGTGGCTTAGTCTGCAGTTCTACGATCAGAGAAAACATATCATATCGTTGGTTGATTGATAAGAAGAAACACATAAAAAGATGAGGTTAATTTTTTTAAAGTATCATGGTATATAGTAGGAAATCAGAGAGCGTGAAAGAACGCTGAACTTGAGAGTTTAAATATAGGCTCTGCCACATATTAGTGTGACTTTGTGTGAAACAAGTTTTCTGAGCATCAGTTTCCTCATGTACAAAATGGGGATAATAACAGAAGGTTTGTTCAGTGACACATGGCATCATTCTCGTCTTCTCTTTCTCTCAGGAAAGTTCGGTCATGAAGAGAGTGAAGGAGATGTACCTTAGCAGATGTAGGAGGCAAAGAAAAGCAATGTTTGCTTCTCTCTTTCCCCACCTCCCTCTGTCCACCTCCCTCACTCTTTCTCCCTCTGTCTCCAGCTCTCTCTCTCTCTGTCTCTGTCTCTGTCTCTCTCTGTCTCTGTCTCTCTGTCTCTCTCTCTGTCTCTGTCTCTCTCTGTCTCTGCCTCTCTGTCTCTCTCTCTGTCTCTCTCTCTCTCTCTCTGTCTCTCTCTCTGTCTCTCTCTGTCTCTGTCTCTCTCTCTGTCTCTGTCTCTCTGTCTCTCTCTCTGTTCCTCTTCTTTCTCTTATCTCTTTATCTCTCTGTGTCTCCATGTCTTTGTCTCATCCCCACAGTGTCCTTCCTCTATTATTGAAGTGAAACTCTTTTAAACATTTTAACTCCATAGATTTCTTGGAGCACAAATGCCTATAAACATGTTTTCTAGACACTTTAAAATTGGATACAGTGTGATACAAGTTGCGTTAATATAGAGTGACAGGCAACAGCTGAGCAAAACCGATTCTTGAGAGGCCACTCTTGGGGAAATCAAGGTAGGTGGTCTATACATTTCTGATAGATTTTTTATGAAGCTCTCCCTTGACAACATAAGAGACCCTTTCAGGAATGACTAATAATCTGGGATAGTTTCAGCAGAAGTAAAATCACAAGCTGAATCAAGGAGCACTTGCCCAAATGTCAAAGTTGCCATTACCTTTCTGGTGCCCTTGCACACAATTTAACTGTTGTGGTCCTCAAGTTTTTTCTCTAATCTACTTTATAGGCATGATATTGAGACGAATGTCTGTAGAATTCTTTGAGCTATTTGACGAAGGCCTAAAGAAAGTAGGAGTAAATCAGCACAGTTACTACAGAAGATACAAGAGAAAAGTCACAAAATGTAAATTAATTCTGTGGTTTTACCTTATATCCATCAGACTGGAGAACTCCTGTACCTTAAATCGGCAAAACCAATAAAAGATGAAAATGGTAAATGTTGGAAGGTAAAAGTTGAAAAGACAGGCACACTTGATCCAGCTATTCTAGAAAACAATTCAGAATTATGCTGAAATACATATTAACCCCATGATAATAATATCTATTAGCCATATTTTCTAAGAGATCAAAGACTGAGGGAAAGGTCCTATATATAAGTGATTTACAGGCCAGGAGGCTCCTGGCTTTGAGCTTCTACAGGTCCAGATTCATCCTGAAAGAGGGAAAATTGGCCCCTGAACCCAGACAGTGTGGGGTCAGGCTCTTCTCTCTGACTTATTGCCCCCATTCCTGCCCAATCATTATTGTCCAGAATGAACTTCTGTGTCAGATCTCTAAACAAATTTTAAATATGATTCATGTCTAGGGTTTCCCAAATATGGGGGTGATAGGATCCCTTCTAGGGAAGATATTCAATAGGCAATATAGGCCTCATGTATAGGACAACTATTTTTTCATTCCACCACAGACAATGACTATTATTCAAAAGATTCACAATCAATTAGCCTATTATACTCATTATCTTCTCCCCCAAAACAAAGACTCCTTGTGGGACTGCTGAACAAATATTTCACATTTATACTGACCTCAGACATGCAATGTCTGAGTAACTTACACTGTCTAGTTCTCCTGGCCAGCTGGGGCATGGCTTGGGCTTTCTTCAGTTCTTTGGCTAAAGGATGACCTAAAGGATGGTCATTTCTTCTAAGAAGCATCATGTTGTTAAGGAAATTATCTCCAACTGGTCAGCTAAACCTGGAATCAGGACACTCAAGACCTCTCTAAAACGTAAGGCAGCTACCAAGGCTAGAAATATCCATTTCTTGGTACTGCTGGTTCTAGATCTGTGCTCATGGAAGGAACCAGGAACACAAAAGTCAGCACCACTTAGGCAAGCAAGTGATTCTGCTGCTGGATTCTTTTGTGAAGGCAAGGTTGGCCATCTTGTACCTCAATTACTTCCTAGACTTTAATGATCGCATGAGCGTTGCCTCAGACAAACTGACATTTGGGGAAGACCTCAGCTTAGAAAGGCCAGAGTCTCCCACTGCACCCTGGGCCATTACCAGTCCTTGTGATCTAAGTCTTGCACTGGACCCCAATGACTGGAGGAGAGACTGAGAGCAATGAGTCTGCACAGCTCTGTCTCACTTAAATCCAATTCACCTCCAAGTCAAGACATCATCCTCCTGATGTCATGGGTCCTCTCTGAGAACAAAGATGAACACGGAACAGTAAATACGTCATTGCCATGGGGAGGGGGCAGAGTAGAGAGAATTCTTCCCCACACCAGAAGCTGAGGGAAGAGAAAGTACTGGCAAAGAGTCCTAACAGAGAAGAGCTCTCAAAAGAAGTAGAGATATGTTTCCATAGGGGAAAAGGGAATAAGCATATATTAAACACCTACTGTATACCAGGTCCTTTGCAAACACTCTAGAAATACTTTCCTATTTGATCCCCACAGTAATCCTGTGAGGTAGGTGCTTTTATTATCCCCATTTTACAGTGGAGGTAACTGAGATAAACAGGGGTTAAGTGACTTGCCCATAGTCACAAGGCATCTAAGGGCAGATGGGAACTCAGGTTTTCTTGTCATTAGATTCGGTGTTCTTCTATGTCACCTGGCTGCCTCAGCTTTCCTTAGTTACTAAGAAGAGAGTTTTGTCCACAAACATCTACCTCGACCTCCCTGATCCCAACACCCCCCTACATACACACCAGTTCCAAGGAACAATGCAGAACTTGTGTCATCCCAGCAACCTGCATGTCCCCCAATAAGAACATAAGCCAAAATGGAGGGCACACGTCCAACTCCTTAGGCCATACCACTTTATGACAAAGTTCTACACTCTGCAACTTTAACAAGTGAGTGGGGGAGAGTTAATTTATCTCCAATCTTACTACTCATAAAATATATAACACATACGCACATACACATACACAGACATGGGGGTGGGGTTTGGGCATCTGGGTTTGGCACACTGGCTAGAGTATTGGGTCTGGGGCAAGAAAGACTCATCTTTCTGAGTTCAAATCCAACCTCAGACATTTACTAGCAGTGTGACCCTGGGCAAATCACTTCATCTTGTTTCCTCGGTTTGCTCATCTATAAAATGAGCTGGAAAACCATTCCAGTATCTTTGCCAGAAAGCTTCAGATGGGGTTGTGGAGAGTCATACACAACTGAAAGGAATGCAGAAGAACAGCAAAGGAAGTTACTTGCCCTGGCTCACAAAACTTGGCAAGATTCAAACTCAGGTTTTCTCAACTCCAAGTTCAACACTTTATCCACTTTGCCACCTATGTGTCTCACCAGTTCTCAGGAAAGAGAAAGAAGGCAGAGGCTACTGGTCTCCCTTAAGGCTTCACTCCAAAATCTTCAAACAGTAAGATATGGGGATTGAGTAAAAGAAGAAAAACAGACAAATGCTGTTAGTTACTCCTTAACTTGGTTCAGCACAGGCCAGAGAATGCAGAGATTCTGTGTTGCAGGAAGCTTCCCGGGGCCAGGTGGCGATACTCTGAGGACAACATCTTCACCAGCTGTGTGATAGTTACCAGTGAGGCTCCCATTCACACCTGAAAGCCTGCACTATGAGCCTGCCTATGTTGTGCACTGGATGTTGGGAAGGTTTTCCAGCATCCATCGGCTGGACAAGATTTCCCGTTAGGTTTTTAACCTTGAGGTGTCCCAGGCTTAAGTCATTAAAGGAAGATCATTTTTTTGGCTGCTTCTGCAAGTTCTTCCATTAAAAGTGTACACCACAGAGGCAAAGATACAAGACATGCTGTCCATTTCCACAGTAGTCAGCTTTTTCCTTCTAAAAAGAGATGGAAATGTGGCCAAATGGATAGTGGGGTCACATGGACTTTGGCTTTTTAAAATTCTGTACAATGACAGCATAAAGCCTTACTGATTGAAGTGTTTAATGCATCTAAGCAAGAGCTTGGAAGTCATCAGAATGAGCACTGCACCAAAGATGGAAAAGTTTGGCTTCTAAACAGCAGAGAACAGGGCTGGTTCTAGCAGCATGATTTTCATGCTGCGAGGGAAACTCAATTTATCACAATGACATCAGGGAGAGTGAATGGCTCGATTCATTAAAAAGTTAGACTGGATGGCCTGCATTGATTCAGTCCTTACTTAGACTACAGAGTTCCTTCCAAGGAGAAACTGGGATTTAGTTTAGACCACAGGATACTAGTTCCTAGGATGAGTGATTTAAAGATGGAAGAACCTTAGAGACTATTTAATCCAACCGCTTCACTTTGCAAATGAGAAAATTGAGGCCCTTTGAGGTTAAGTGACCTTCCCAAGGTAATATGGGTAATAAGTAGGTGGCCAAGCCAGGATTTGAAGCCTGGTCTTCTGATTCCCCTGTACTATTATGCATCCCTTTAAGGATTTTTGAGGAGGGTCACGGAAAGTGAGAGAAAAGCTCTGTAAATTCTCTGCCATTTCACCTGCTAACACCTAGAGAAGATCCTAGTTGGGTCCCAAGACTAGGAGAAGAAAACAGACTCCTCTACTCACCTGGGGTAGCCAGCTGAATGCAGGTGTGGAGCCTAAAAGGATAATATCAGCCCCAGGGAGTGTATCTGGCAAATGTGACCTTTCCTTTGCCTTGGGAAGGATGTGGAGGCCAGAAAGTCGAGGAATAGATGGCAAGTGCTGGAGGTGAATGAGGAGAGCAGTTAGAAGGTTAATGTGCCACCCTTCCCAGGCAGCAGGCTGATCTTTAAATAGAAAGCTTTGCTCCAAAGGAGGACGCTAATTGGGGATTGCAAACATGCTGGCAGGAAGGTGAAGGAGGCATTTGCAGAAAGAGGAATCCTATGGCACCCTTCACCAATAGCAGTGTCTCATAGAATCGTAGATTTAGAGATAGAAGGGACCATAGATTCACTGAGTCCAATCGCCTCATTTTATAGGGGAGGGAACTGAAGCACAGAGAGGTCCAGGGTCACACTGGGTCCAACCTCCCTCCAGTGGAAGGATCTGAACCCACACCTTCTTGTCTCCAACTCAATGGTCTTTTCCATATTGCTATCTTCTTATATGTAGGACTGGCCCTGGAAAGTACTGTGGAAAGGGCACTAGAGGAGACAAGAGTGGCATCCTTGATTTTTCTCGCACTCTTCTCCTCTCCTAGCTTGTCAATTTTACTCTCAGCCCAGCAGCCTTTCTCTCCTCCAGTGCCACCACCCCTCTGGTGTAGGCTTTCTGCACCTCCTGTCTGGATCATTGCAAAGGCCTCCAGATCGGCCTCCCTGCCTCAAACCTCTCTGCCTTCCAGCCCATCCTTCACTCAGCTGTCAGATTAATATTCCGAAACACAGATCTTACCAGGTAATCCCTCCTAGTCAATAAACTACAGTGACTTCCTATCACCTCTAGGATCAAATATAAAATTCTTATACCTACTAGTTGTGTGACCCTGGGCAAGTAACTTAGCCTTGTTGGCCTCAGTTTCCTCATATGTAAAATGAACTGGGAAAGGAAATGGCAAACCACTCCAGTATCTATGCCAAGAAAACCCCAAATGGGGGCATGAAGAGTCAGACGTGACTGAAACAACCAAAAAACAATACAGTGTCTCCCTGTCACCATTCAGACTGTTAGAAAAAGTTTCTGTTCGGTATTCAAAGCCCTTCACAGTCTGGTCCCCTTTTACCTCTAACCTTGTTATACTTTACTCCTCCCGAACCCCCATATTTTGTAATCCAGGGACAGTGCTGTTTCTTGCTGTTTCTCAAACAGGACACTCTATTTCCAGCCTCCAGATCTTTTCACTGACTGTTCTTCCTGCTGGGAATGCTACACTTCCACATCTCTCCCTGCTGGTTTCCCTAGCTTTCAAATTCCAGCTAAACCACTACTTTTTTTTTGGAGGCAAGAGGAGCTAAGTGACCTGCCCAGGGAGGGTCACATAGCTAGGAAGTGTCTGAGGCCAGATTTGAACTGAGGTCTTCCTTACTCCAGGGCCCACTGTACCACCTAGCTGCCCCTAAAATCCTAAATTTCTATAGGGAGCCTTTCCTAATTCCCCTTAATGCTACTGCTTCTCCCCTAAGATTTCCCTTAGTATATGACTTGTTTGTACACAGCTCCTCCATTAGACCATGACCTCCTTGAGAGCAGGGACTGTCTTTTGTCTTTCTTTGTAACCCCAGCATTTTGCACAGTCTCCAATACATTGTAGGTGCTTCATAAATCGTTATTGATTTACTGCCCAGTCCTAATCCTAGTCAGAAACCTCTTAGGACCTGAAGCAAGCAGGAGGTTGGAAAAGATAATCTCTTTACCCTAAGATTCTATGGTTCTTCTAAAATTCGTAGATTATGTACAGATATGTTTCAAAATAATCAGAAGAAGGCCGAGAAAGTATAGCCAACCTTTGTGAACACAATTTAGACTTGGTTAGTGCAGTCAGAAGAGCTGGGTATAGACACTAAAAACCTCCCTCTGTGCTATGACTTCAGGGGAAGTAGGAAAACCCTCCCTGTCCAACGAAAGCCCTCCCATACTCTCCTGCCAAAGCTTTATAGCCCTCAAAGAGACTAAACATTTCATTACACACTTTCACTGTAAACATCCTTTTAGAGAGCTCAGATTTTGCACAAAAGGTTCAGTTATTGACATCGTTCTTAAGAAAGCTTATTTATTTCGTGCACCTCCTTCTGGTCTTTTCAGAGGTGGGGGAATGACCCACTTGGGATATTGCAGTTCATGTGTTGCTTAGTTCTGATGAGTTTTTTTTTTCTCCTTAAAATTTTTTTTTATAAAGGATGGTTTAAGGGATGTAGGGAAGGATATATTCAGAAATGAAAGCAAAAAAAATGGCTTTAATAAATAAAAGGGTTTGCTTTTTTAAAAGCACATGCTTTGATAGTGGGAGAAAGAGGAGAACCTAAGGTCGTTGGCCATCTGGGTGGGAGGAGATAGTGGTGTAGTGTGTTTTGAACATAAGCAGAAGGGAAAGACTGAAGGCAGACCCACAGAGTAGAGGCTTTACTGGTCTTCTGGTTCAACTCCCCCATTTAACAGATGGGGAGGCTGAGGCCCAGAGAGCAGACATAACTTATCCAACATCACAGTGACTGGGCTGAGACAGGAACTCAGCTGTCCTGAATCCCAGACCAGGCCTCTTTCCATCACATTGTGATGCTTCTGCCAAATTCACGAATCTGCTCTAGCTGCTGGACATATTCCAGGAAGCCGACAAGCTGAAAGGCTGCCCCTTTCTTGGCTGCTTTCTTCCCTGGGATGAGGACTGCTGGTCTGGCCCTAGCTGTTGTGTCAACATCTCTCTGAATCCTGTCACATTGCCTGGCTCATCCCCCAGATGAACTCCACAACAAGTCTGCCTGCCACTCGCCTTATGGTTCTTCTGGTGGCTGGAATAGCAAGTCAATTGTCACTTCTTTCTGGTGGACCATGCCAAGACTAGAGTAAGGGGGTGCAGGCAAGGGGGGACTTAGAGACAGAGCAGTATATTCCTCTCTAGCTCCTGCCAGCCTTTTCCCCTCAGGACCATGAGTAATGCTCCTAATAATAGAAGAGATCTTCAATTGGAGAGGTTGGGAGACCCAACTTGATTTATGTACAATTGAAAAAGGAGCATTTTTCTTCTCAAGGAAAAGTGTGTGTGTGTGTGTGTGTGTGTGTGTGTGTGTGTGTGTGTGTGAGAGAGAGAGAGAGAGAGAGAGAGAGAGAGAAACAAAATAACAGAGAAAAAGAGACAGAAATGTATTTCCCTGTTCATTTTATCTTCTTAAAACATAATTACTAACCCATCCCAAAAGCTTTCTCTTTCCTTTTGGGTATATTCTATTACCTCAGCAACTTGGCCTCTAAAAGATTTCAGTTTCATCTTCTGGGCTCATTGCCTTAGGCTTAGAGTGGACTTAGGAGAGGAAAATGGACAAAGAGAAACCAAGGAACTACTTCCCTGCTGTTTCATCCACGTCCCAGAGTTCCACTCCAAACAGAGGCCTGCCACCACTTTAACAAGGGGCCTGTGTTCCCGGGGTGCTGTCCAGCACAGGCCAAATCTAGATAATTTGCATAAAGGACTGTCTGGTAATCTAGGGGAGGAGCTCTCCTTTCCTATTGAATCCAGCTTCCAGTTTCCCTGCACATGTACACTATATTCTCCTGCCTCTAGCTGAGAGATTCTTAAGTCTTTTTTCTTTTTCTTTTTCTTTTATTTGTATCATGGAACCCTTTGGTAGAAGAAACACTGGACTCTTTCTCAGAGTGTTTTTAAATATATAAAATAAAAAACTTGGGATTTACAAAGGAATCTAATTATTATATGAAATCACCCTTTTTAAAAAATTGTTATTATACTATGTTATAGAAATTCTTGCTTTATTCCATAAGTAAAAATAAAAATTTTAAAAAGATAATTGTAAAAACATCTTTCAAAAAAGTTCTTGGATCACAGGTTAAGAACCCTTGATGTCATTTAAAAAATTTTTTTTGGATTCCATGTTTTCCTCATCCTCACTTGGTATGGGTAGAAAGAATATCAGTATTGGAGTTGGCAATGAAGTCAAATTCTGCCTCTGATGTTTGCTACCTTTATCACCTGGGCAAACTACTTTATCTTTCAGGGCCTCAGTTCCCTTCTCTGAAAAATGATGGGATTCTACCAGATGACTTATGATGTCCCTTCAGATCTATCTATGGTAACCATACCTAGAGACAGTCCTAGGTAAAAACTGAGTGAAGTTGGGTCCTGGTACTATTCTGTCCTTTCCCCTGAGGTCCCATGGTTGGATGTGCTCTGAATATGATCTATTGCCCACATGCTGGCCCCTCCAAACCAGCACATCTTTTGTTAGTCCCATAAATCAGGGACAACGCTGAGGCAGGAGTGAGGGGGGGGATGATGAATGCAGCTTATCATATATTTGGCCAGTTTGGGATGATGCCACTCATTCAGCCCAGAGCCAACCCATGAGGTGACATTTCTCCCAGCAAAGCCAAACAAACTAGCAGGATGATTCTGTGCTGTACAGAGATGTAGAAATAAAGGAATGAACCTATTTGAAAGAATTTGGAAAACATGGGTTATGGGAAGGGGGGAGGGGAAGAAAGGCAGCCTGGGAAGTGAAGTGCTCATCTGATTGCAGGAGGAATTTACAAGAAAGGCTTGGCCCAGTGCAGATGAGCAGTATTGTTTCAGAGGCAATCACAGCCAGCCCCAGTGGCCGTCTGAAAAGAAGGCTTCTCATTTATTTGCTGTATAAGCAGAAGGGCAATCTTGAAAATTTGCTTGGCTGTAATCAAGCATTTCTGATGATTAAGGGGTTTGAAAACTGAGTGGTCTCTTAGCTTTGGCTGGTACCAAACAGAGGTAACAAATAAAACCAATCAAATACTAGAACTGAACCTAGAATTCTAACATAATCAAGACTCTCAGGAGAGAGCATAGGAAAATTGTGTTAGGCCTGAGTCCCAAAGGGCCTTGGAACCTAAGGAAAACAGTGTCTGCAAGCAGGACACCCATCAGCTCATCTGAGAAAGTTGACCCCACCCACCCACCAATAGACTCATATTCAAACAAGCCTGGTGCTCAGCATGTGGAATACGGCATGGATGGAACTTTCTGTCAGATCCAAATGTCTCCCCTTCAATAAAAGGGCTCACTGAGAAAAGCTTTGTTTCATTGACTTTGTTGGAAAGGAATAGAAAGAAAAGGACCAAAGACTGCTAGAGGTTGATATCATTTAATTACACTGCCCTCCCTCAGCATTTGTTGTTACCAGACAGCAATTTCTACGTTATCTCATGTGACTGTCTTTAAGGGCTCCAGTGTTCATGTTGATGGCCTAACACTTTGATTTTTCATTTCCTCAGCTCCTCTTCCTCCTATCATCCTCATTCTATCTTATTTTAGCCATGGGCATGGCTGGTTAGACTTCCTGCTGTTCTCCACTCATCTTGTCAAATTTCTGTTCTTGGACACAACATACTGATGTCCCAACTCTTCCATGGCCTTGGTCATCTTGTGCCTGAACGTCACCCCTATCTTCATCTTGGTCCATTCTTCCCTCCATGCTCTCCCAGTCCAGCATGCCTGTTATGATCCTGCTGTCCTCCCTTCCTTTCTGGATTCAGCCATTGGAACTGGATATCTCCAGTTCCAATGTTCTAATGACTACTGTTCCTGCCTTCCCAGTTCCCCAACACTGGATCCCTTCTACTATCTGCCTTCTCTAGTCCCACTCATGAGAAATAGAGCACTGGTAGAATAAAACACAAAGCCATGCCAACTGGGTCCAATAAAATATGGATATGGTCCAACATCAGCAGAGCGCCATATCGCACTTACGCTCTTGTGACACACGATTTCTTCTGTGAAAACTGAGGTTGAAATAACTTTTTTCTCTTTTTTTATTTGAGAATTAAATATTAAAACTTAAATACACAACAAGAAAAGAAAAACAAACATTATAAACTTAAAAGAAATATAAAATAGGAAAAGAAAAAAAAGCCTGTCATATGCACAGCATAATGTAAGACAGGATTCAGAAATAACTTTTTGAAGAGCCTTAATTGTCACTATCAGATGTTAGGGTTGGAAAAAGAAACTATCTAATCTATCATACTTGGGCAGCTAGGTGGCATAGTGGATAGAGTTCTGGACCTGGAGTCAGGAAGACTCCTCTTCCTGAGTTCAAATCCAACCTCACATACTTCCTATCTGTGTGACCCTGGGCAAGTCACTTAGCTGTTTACCTCAGTTTCCTCATCCATAAAATAAACCAGAGAAAAAATTGGCAAACCAATGTATTTTCTTTACCAAGAAAACCTTAAATGGGATCATGAAGAGTGAGACATGACTGAAATTATTGAACAACAAACTAATGTTCAGAGACGGGAATTGACTTACCCATAGTCATAGAATTAGTTTGTGGTAGAGCCAGAACTTGAATTCAGGTCTCAGTCCAATTTCTTCATATCAGTCTCACCTAGGATGGGTTGATTTGGCTATTGAGACAAAAAAAAACCCAAAATACATTTCTTCCTTAAAAATCCATTTGGAAGGGTCCAGGAACAGCTGGATGCTTTCCTAGGCTTCTGGTCTTATCTTTTTCTGCCTACACTAGATATAAGATCAGAGTTGGAATGGAAAAAAAAATCTAACCTGTAGAGACCAAAAGGTAGGAAAGAAGTCCATTAGAACTACCAAAGTAAAAAATGGGGCCTTTCCTGAACAGAATTCTGAAGTTTGCAATGAAATTAGATGAAAACTATCTCTAGCTCTCTCATTTTCCTCATTTGTATTCTTTCATTCAATTCCATGATACCCCTTTCTCTCCTTTTAAGATTCCCCCCTACCCAGGGCCTTCATACATTCACTTCATTTTCCTATAAAATTGCTTACTCCTAAAAAGGACTACATAGCCATCATTACATAATAGTGAGAATTTTAGTCTGTCAGTGTCACTGCTTTGGGATTTATTTCCATTTAAAACCTGATCTTTTGTTATTAATTGAAAGTCTCTGTGCCCTATTACAGGAATATCAGACAGTGAGACAAGGGGGGAGATATTTAGATGATATGGGGTATCTTTCCAAGGACCTGTAACCTTGCTAGAAAGCAGCTACTTAGTCTGCCTGTGAAGAGGACCTCCCCTTGACAAGAGGCTAAAATGAGATTCAGGCAGAGTCCCCTCAGGCAACTGATGAGGGCAACAAGACCACATGGGTATAAATGAGGTGGAGTGATATGGAATGATGCAAACTTGAGTTAAATTTGAGAGTCTGGACAAAATTCCTCCCTTCCTTTCTTTCTAAATTTGAAATCAGGTTAGATTGCACAATTTCAATGTGATGCTGATAAGCAGGTCCCTTAATCCTGTTTGCCTCAGTTTCCTCATCTGTAAAATGAGCTAGAGAAAAAGTGGCAAAACACTCCAGTATCTTTGCCAAGAAAATCCCAAATGGGGTTACAAAGAGGTGGACATCACTAAAAGGACTGAACAATGAAACAACAAGAAGTGCAGAAGAAGGGGAAAAGGAGAATAAGGTGAATGAAAGACATCCTTTGATCTACTGCAGTAATATTGAACACAGGGGGGCCATTAGGCTTTTGGGGCACCTGGCTGAATTCACTTACCAAGAGTATCAAGTATCGGTGATGGATACTCTGCTGACCTTGTTGGGAATGGCCATGCCGAGGAGAAGATGACTGGAATTGACTAAAGCAGGTCAACCACAAGAGATTTTTCCTTGCTGAGAGGGGGGAGGTCTAGAGACCATGGCCCTCAAGATCCAAAGGTAAAGCTTATTGATTCTTGGACTATCATCACATCTTCAAGACACTCATCTTTTTCTGGGTAATGTGTCAAAGAACAAAAGCTAGACAATTTATGAGGGTTTTATTCTGGTTACTTTTTATTGTAAATCAATAGAAGGCTGACTAGAAGGTCATGGATTCCATTGGCATCTTATGGAACCTCCAAGGACATCCACTTTGATTTTGGTGTCGATTTCATAAGTAATGAAATAAGGAGAGTATTGGGTTTGGCATCACATGTCCTGAGTTTCAATCCTGGCTCTTTCAATTATTACCTGTCTGGCTTTGAACAGGTCTTTTCTTTCTCTTGGCCTGAGTTCTCTCATCTTTAAAATGAGGAGATTGGATTATCTGATTGATAAGGCTCCTTCTAGATCTAAGTCCTTTGTTCCCATATTCAGAGAAGATAAATTCCATAGACAGGGGAGGGTCAGGCACTTTGATCTAGTACAGAGATTCCTAATCTAGAGTTCATGGATAGATTCAGGTGACCCAGGAATATGGACAGGGAAAAAAATCACATTTTTATTTTTACTGACTTCTAAAGGAAATTTAGCATTTGATTCCATTATTTAAAAACATTATTTTGAGAAAGGGTCCATAAGCTTCACTAAATTGCCAGAGGCCATGACATACACTAAAAAAAGTATATTGTGCTAGGAGTCAGGGCACATAGGTTCTGGTTATGGCTCTTACATTGACTCCATGACCTTATACAAGTTAGCTTTTTGAGGTCTGCATTTCTTCACCCGTAATTCAATTTAATTTAATTAAAATATTGTTTTATCTACTAGTTTTAAAATTGGGTAGATAGGCCGGGAGAGGAGTCCCTTAATTGTGCCACTTTGGAATAACTGAGAACTTATAGATCCCCAGAGTATACCCTCCTCTTGACAAAGGACTCAGAAGTCAAGTAACTGGCTGGGGAAATACCCAAAAAAGAGGAAAAAATAAGACTACAGGAGGTTACTTTCTTGGTGAACAGGTATTTTCTTCCACCCTTTCAGATGAGGAAGAACAATGCTTGCCATGAGAGGAAGACATTAAAATTCAAGGCTTCTGCATCCAAAACCTCCGAAATAAATATGCAGTGGTCTCAGGTCATGGAAGAACTCAAAAAGGATTTTGAAAATCAAGTAAGAGAGATGATGGAAAAATTGGGAAGAGAAATGAGAGAGATGCAAGAAAATTATGAAAAGTGAGTCAACAACTTGTTAAAGGAGACCACAAAAAATGCTAAAGAAAATAATACCTTTAAAAATAGGCTAACTCAACTGGCAAAAGAGGTCCAAAAATCAATGAGGAGAAGAATGCTTTAAAAAGCAAAATTAGTCAAATGGAAAAGGAGGTTCAAAAGATCACTGAAGAAAATAGCTTTTTAAAAATTAGAATGGGACAGATGGAATCTAATGACTTTATGAGAAACCAAGAAATTACAAAACAAAACCAAAAGAATGGAAAAAATAGAAGATAATGTGAAATATCTCATTGGAAAAACAACTGACCTGCAAAATAGATCCAGGAGAGACAATTTAAAAATTATGGGACTACCTGAAAGCCATCATTAAAAAAAAGCCTAGACATCATCTTTCATAGAATTATCAAGGAAAACTGCCCTGATATTCTAGAAACAGAAAGCAAAATAAATATTGAAAGAATCCACTGATCACCTCCTGAAAGAGATCCAAAAAGAGAAACTCCTAGGTCTATTGTAGCCAAATTTCAGAGTTCCCAGGTCAAGGAGACAATATTGCAAGCAGCTAGAAAGAAGCAATTCGAGTACTGTGGAAATACTATGTGGATAACACAAGATCTGGAAGCTTCTACATTAATGGATTGAAGAGCTTGGAATAGGAGATTCCAGAAGTCAAAGGAACTAGGATTAAAACCAAGAATCACCTACCCAGCAAAACTGAGTATAATACTTTAGGGGAAGAAATGGTAATTCAATGAAATAGAGGACTTTCAAGCATTCTTGATGAAAAGACCAAAACTAATTAGAAACTTTGACTTTCAAATACAAGAATCAAGAGAAGCATGAAAAGGCAAACAGGAAAGAGAAAGGACTTACTAAAGTTGAACTGTTTGCATTCCTACATGGAAAGATAATATTTGGAACTCTTGAGACTTTTCTCAGTATTTGGGTGGTTGTAGGGATTATACACACACACACACACACACACACACATATTGATAGAGAGCACAGGGTGAGTTGAATAGAAAGGGATGATATCTAAAAAAATGAAGTTAAGGGGTGAGAGAGGAATATATTGGGAGGAGAAAGAGAGAAATGGAATGGGGCCATTTTTTTCTCATAAAAGAGGCAAGAAATAGCTTTTTCAATGGAGGGGAAAAGTGGGGAACAGAGAGGGAAAACATGAAGCTTACTCTCATTGTATGTGGCTTAAGGGAAGAATAGCATACACGCTCAATTTGGTATGAAAATCTATCTTATACTACAGGAAAGTAGGGGAAAAAGGGATAAGTGGGTCGGGGGATGGTGGAAGGGAGGGCAAATGGGGGGAGGAAGAAATTAGAAGTAAACACTTTTGAGGAGGAACAAGATCAAAAAAGAGAATAGAATAAATGGGGGGGCAAGATAGGATGGAGGGAAATATAGTTAGCCTTATACAACATGACTATTATGGAAGTCCTTTGCAAAACTACACATATATAGCCTGTATTGAATTGCTTGCCTTCTCAGTGGGAATGGATGAAGAAGGAGGAAGGGAGAGAAGTTGGAGCTCAAAATTTTAGGAATAAATGTTGAGAAATGTTTTTGCATACAACTGGGAAATAAGAAATACAGGTAATGGGGTATTGAAATTTATCTTGCCCTACAAGACAAGAGAGAAGATGGGGATAAGGGAAAAGAGGAGTGTGATAGAAGGGAGGGCAGATTGGGGGATGCAAGGCATTTTGGGATGGGAGGAGGGGAGAGATGGGGAGAAAATTTGGAACTCAAAATTTTGTGGAAATGAATGAAATGAATGTTAAATGTTAAATGTTAAAAATTAAAAATAATTAAATATAATTAAATAATTAAATTAAATATATATAAATATATATAAATATATTATAAATATAATTAAAATAATTAAATATAATTAAAAATTAAAAAAAATTAAAAAGAAATAAACATAAAAAAATAAAATAAAATGTGGTAGGCAGTAAATGGAGTACAAATAGATCTAAAGCATGGATGCTATCATCCTAGAGATTATAGTCTAGTAAAATCCACAAGAAACATACTCAAATAACTAAAGTACAGAGTGTGTTAAGTGTATATCCATTATATACACTTCAAGTGATATTGAAAACAAGGTTATTTTTTCATTTTGATTTTTGTTGGAAGAGAATTGATCCCTGGGGACTCAATAATCAAGGAAAGAAAAAATGGAAAGTGTTTTCTTTTCTCTTTTATATAACAGAGGATGTAAATCTTTCTATCACTGTAATAAGGTTTGTGTGAGAGGAATTGGCTAAGCCTTTCCTCCTTTTTCTAGACATTTAGGAAAACAGGCTCAGAGTAATTTGAATAACCTTACCCAGTTTGTCTTGGGGGATATAGGAGATGGAGGGAGAACTAGAAAATGAGTAGAGTACTCATAGCACTGGTGCAAGTAGAAGACATTTCCTAAGTGCCAAGAGATACAAGGGAGCAAACCATAATGAATTTTCATAAACCAACATAGATTTGGAAGTTGAAACTCACATGTAAGGCACAAGGTATGCCTCACGCATAATTCCCCAAGAGGTCTCTCTTGTGTGAGGACCAGAGCTGAATAAATAAGCAGGCTTAAGAATAACAGGATAATGTTATAAACAGCTATAAACCAGCAAGGTATTCTTTTCATATAGGCCAGAAAGGAATCTTGTTTGCTAGAAATAAGATACACATACCATACAGATAGAAGGGCCATGGACAACAGAAGTAATAGAGAAAAGAAGGCACCAAATGTTCTCTGCTGGAGTCCTACCCAGTTCAATAATGTAAATCACTGACACTACATGTCACTGAGGAAGACATCTCAGTGGCTTGCATTGGTATACTTTACTGGCTTATTATGTGTGAGTTCTGTTTCTATTAAGTTGTAGATAAAACTACTCATGTTGAACCTTGTAAACCTGTGTACTTGTAAGGAGTTCTGGTGAATATCCTCAGAGAGAGGAAGGGTCAGAGATGATGTTCCCAGAACAAACCCTGCAGGGTCAATGAGTCATAAAACTCAGAAGTCCTCCAAAGTGTTTTTAAAAATACTTTTAATGTCAGAAAGGAACTTCTCCCTCCTCCCCTCCCCCTTCCTGCTTCTGAACTTTCAATAGTAATTTTTTGAGATATAATTCCTATGCACTTATAATACTATTTTTCTTATGTCTTCTACTAGAGTATAAACTTCATGAATGCAGGAAACATGTATTATACCCTTTTAGGTCCCTTTTAATTAATGTAGTGTGTGCAACAGTATATGAGTACCCACTGCAACTATATAATAATTCATACAGAAAGCCAGAGAGAGGACCTCATGGAACTTCAGAGGCAGAACATCTGTCCCAATGGATGCAGAGAAAAGCAACAGGTAGATGTATTTGTGACAGGCACTGAGGAATGGAAGTGATGCAGAGTAGTAGAATCAATTACTACCTGCCTACACTGATCAAAAATGGGGAAAGAAAAACCCAAACAAACCTAATTCTTCTTTGAGAGTTCTTTAGACCAATTCTATTTGGATTTCCTGCTTTTTCATATTAATCAGAAAAGAAAGTGATGGTTGGTAGCAAAGAACTGTCAAAACTGCTTTAACAGCTTTGTGACTAATATAACACTGAATATTTGGAATGTGCAAAATTTGAATCAGCAGAGAAGACATTTCTTCACTTCTGGAGTTGCCACGGTCAGAGATACAATGTATTCCCAGGGCTCTTTGCTTTTCTCAGCTCCAGTCCTCTGTTTTAGGTTGTCTGCTGAATATTTCCATTAGCCTCCCATCATTTAATAGCCTCCTGTCCTTTCAAACTCACTCTGTCTAAAACTAAACTCATCATCTTTTTTTCCTCCAAGCAACTAGCCCTTTCTGGCTTCCTTATTTCTGTTAAAGGTGCCACCATTATTGAATTTCCCAGGTCACCCTTGGTTCCTCTGTCCCTTTGGCTCCTCTACCCAATCAGCCAAATATGAAAAGAACACTGATTTCAGTCACAGGATCTGGATTCAAGTCTTACCTCTTATCCTTACTCCTATGTAATTTTGGGCAAATCACTTACCTTTCCTGGGTTTCAGTTTTCTCACCCAAAGAGAACATTGGACTACACAACGCCTTTCTGAGCTTAGCCCTAGATTTCTGATCTGATTTTTCTTTCTTGATGTCACCCAAAACTATCCTTTCTATTCTCACTGATACTAGAAATAGAAATTCAAGACTTTATCATCTCATGTAAGGCTGACTCAAAAAACTTCATTCCTTGTGTGTACTTGAGGACAAATTGAGAATTGAGTTTTGCCAACACAAGCAATAGAGGCTCTCTGCAATGTAAATTGTAGTGTGGTAATAATAACTCCCTCCTCTATAACTCTCTAAGCTTTCTAAACAACATTGCTGACAAGAGCCTAGAGTCATGGAGCGCAGATGTCGGTATCACCATTTTACAGTTGAGGAAATAGAGACTTAGGGAGGTTAAAGTAATTTGCACATACTAATCAATGTTACAGCAGAGATATTAAGCTATAATTAATATTATATTAATATTAAGCTATATCTCTGGACTCCAAGGTCAGTGCTCTTTCCAGTAAGGAGAGGGGAAGAAGGGGAGGGGAGGGGAGGTCTTTTTTTTTTTTTGGCTAGGCAAATTGGGGTTGATCGACCTGCAGGATCACACAGGTAGTAAGTGTCAAATATCTGAGGCAAAATTTGAACTCAGTTCCTCCTGATTCCAGGGCTGGTGCTCTATTCACTGCACCACCTAGCTGCCCCAGGTGGCGGGGAAGGGCTGGGAGGGAGGGGGCGGGGTAAGTCTTTCAAAGCTAAGGTTCTGGAACAATCTCTCTCTTTTGTCAATTATGCTAATTTGTTTCTGTAGCTATGGCTCCTTCTGCCTCATCACTTGGTTTTTTATTATTAATGCTTTCTTGTCTTCATAATTTGAGCTCCCTGGAACAGGAACAGTAAATTATACTTTTTTGGAAACACCCAGGACATCTAGAGTAGTGAAATACCCACAGCAGGCATTTATAAAATAAATACTGGCTGGTAATAATTTAATGGAAACTTATGCATTAGGCCCAAGCTCCAGATCAGTTTATAGCTTTTCTCATTGTTCTAGCCCAAGGGGCCCAACAGAGGGGGCTCAGTTTTATACAAAATTTGAGAGCGCTTGTCTTCTAGAGAGGGATGGGGGACCGAGAGTTTCATGGACATGTGAGGCATGATGCCCAGTGCTTCCTGTTCCTAATCCTAAATATTTCATATTTCAAAACTGCTGAAGCCAGTCAGCAAATGCAGCTGCCAAGTAAACATCCAGTGCATCTGAAAAAATGATATATTGTGATGTTCTTTTGCATGATGATGGGCTCTGAGATCAAATAAATGAGCTAGAATGTTCAACCTCCCAAGGACATGAGGTTCAGAATTTCTCAGTGTTGGGGAGGGGACGAGGCTGGGGGAAAGAAGGAAAGAAAGAGAAGCATTTGAGTTTGGCCAAGAGTAGAAATAGAATGATGTAGTGGACAGAGCATTGGTCTCAGAGCAAAGAAGCCCTGGGTCCCATCTGTGACACATACTAGCTGTGTAACCCTGGGCAAGCTCTTAATGCTCTAGACAGTCAGAGTATAAATAGCAGAAAAATGCCAAGCTATATCAGAGGAGAAAACGTCCTCAACCAGAAGTTCTCTACATCAGTGAAGTCATCGGTCTGATCATTCTTCCCATCCTTGTTCTAAATGGGGGCAGAGAAGTGAAGAGAGAAGAACTAGGAGGACACAGTAACAGCAATATTGTATAATGAACGACTATGAATGACTTAGATTTTCTCAGCAATACAATAATCTAAGGGCTTTTGCTCTGGCCAGTAACCCTGAGGATCTTCCCCTCCCAGGCTGCATTTTTGCCTCATTTGTTTTTACCTAGCTTTAAATCACTGAATGGTTGCTGCCTCAGTCAAACTTAGACTTGGCAAAGACCTTAGCCTAAAAAGGCCAACACCTCCCACTGCATCCTGGGTATTGTCAGTCATCCTGACCCATGTCTTGCCACTGGACCCTGATGACCCTGCAGGGGAGAGTGAGGCTGACAGCTCTACACAACTCTGCCTCACTTAAATCCAATTCACTTGCAAGTAAAGTCATCACCCCCCTGATGTCATTGGTCATCTTTGAGAATGAAAGACAAACAATGGTGATTGGAGACAATTCCAAAAGATTCATAATGGGACGTGCTATCCACACACAGAGAAAGAATAATGGGGTCTGAATAGAGACTGAAGTGCACTATTTCCACTTTATTTTTTTTCAGGATTTTTAGTTTTTGTTCTGTTTCTTCTTTCACAACATGACTAATACAGATATAAGTTTTATAGGACTGCCTATATGTAACCTATATAAAATTGTTTACCATCTGAAGGAGGAGGAAGGAAAAGATGGAGTGAGAAAATTTAGAACTCAAAATTTTATATGAAAATGAATCTTTAAAGCTGTCTTTATATAATTGAAAAAATTAAATACTATTCAAAAGAAAGAAAACCAAATGGGGGCAAAATCTGATGTCATTAAAAATGGACAAGAATAGTTCTCTGTCATCAATTTCCATGGCTTTCAGGCCCTGGCAATATCAGTCCTTGCCTCTCTCACAACAGGTTTTCATGAATCATGATGGATCTGACACATAACATATCCCAATAGTTTGATTCAACTACTGTTTGGGGCCTAGACTTGTTTTATAAACTATAGGGAATAAGATTAAAATTAAATTAAATTTAGATTAAATTTTATTTTTAAATTAAATTAAAATTAAAATCAAATAAGAATAAAATTAAAAATAAGATTAAGAGCTCAAAGTAATTTTCAGTCGTTTCCAACTCTTTGTGATCCAATTTGGGCTTATCTTGGCAAAGATACTGGAGTGCTTTGCCATTTCCTTCTCCAGCTCCGTTTACAGATGAGGAAACTAAGGCAAACAGGGTTCAGAAACTTGCCCAGTGTCACACAGCTAATAAGTGTCTGGGGCCAGATTTGAACTCATGAAGATGAGACTTCCTGACTCATACCTGGTGCTCTATCCACTGTACTACCTAGCTGCCTCTTGAGTTGTCTCTTCTGAAAAACGAGAAAATTGATGAGATGATTTTTAAGCTCCTTTCCAAATCCAAAATCCAGTGAATCTAAAACCATCATGACCATCCCTTTGCTTCCAGATAGGTAAGGCATTACTATCAATACTTTATTGGTAAGTCTCTTGCTAGAGAACAAGATGGAACTCAATCTGTGCTGTCCAAGAATGAGCTAGACCAGCTGTGATAGGGAGTTAACTCAGAGTAAATAGGGGTTTGTAGAGGAAAAGTTAGTATTCATTCATCCCTGACCTTAACTGTAGTTCTCAGCCTGCGAGAGATGATTTTCCTCATTCTTCATAAAAACTCCCATTAATGTTGCACATTGGAGTTTACTATCCTCACAATAACCCTGTGGGGATAAATTATTACTGCCATTTTACAGATGGGGCAACTATAACTCAGAAAGAGGAACCAACTTAATATTTAATATGTATTAGAAGCAGGACTCAAATTGTTTTTGACAAGTTTTTCCCCCCTTTAAGCACCTATTATGTGCCAGTTTAGTACTAAGGATATATAAAGGCAAAATAGTCTTTGCCCCAAGGAACTCATACTTAAGTGACAATCGTCTGTCACTAAGACCAGAAAGTAGCTGATACCATGTCATTTTACTGATATGTCCTATAAAGTATGGCTATTAGGGAAGAGGGGGTTCATGAAGTGTTGGACATGACTGAAATGACTGAATGCAGAATTGGGGAAAAACGGGATTTGAAAGGGTGCAGATTTGTGAAGTCACTGGGAACTCCCAGTATGAAAACTCTTCAACCAGTGAAGAACTGAAATTCATCTGTAACTTCACATCTTAGAGATCTGGCCAGGCCACTAAGAGGCTACATGATTGGTCACCCAAAGAGTACATATTAAAAATAAGAGTTGAACCCATCTTCCTCACTCCAAGGCAGTCTTTCTATTCACTATGGCATACTACCTTATATATATATATATATATATGAGTTACAGTTAAAGTCTTCAGCACTATGGAAGGTTTGGGTTGGGTTTGGTTTTTAGAGTTTTGCAAACAAACAAGTCCATCCAGATTTGAACTGAGGTGTGGGTGAAGTATACATTGGCCTTTTAGTCTGCTGCGCTCCAATGGAGCAAGAGTAAAAGTCCTTCACTTTTCTGCCTCAGGAACCATAATGGGTTAACATTATTGATATAGTAGAACAGAGAGTGCAGTTTTCTATGAGAACACTATTGACAGATTTGTACCATAGCAATCATTCACTTCATGCTTGGGTAATTTTCCAGCATACCTTTCCCTCCCCACACCCCCAAGCTCCCTTTCTTTTTCTTAAAAATCTTGTAGCAGGACTAACAGGAAAAATATGGCTTGGCTTTAGAGATGTATCCTAATCTGATTTGGTTTAAATTGGATATCTTCCTTTAAAAAAAATAACCTAATACAGATGCTGTGGGAAAGAACACTCACTACAGATGCCAAACTTCATGTGATCCATCTTCTTTTCTGACCAGTCCTGCTCTCTGAAATGCTTCTTATTCCTCATAGGTCTAGGTAGAGAAAGAATCAAGAGAAAACCCAGATACAGAAGCACAACATCTGAACCCTAGAGACAGGGGCAATGGCAGGTCATAGAAGCCAGACACTGAAAACATCAGGTAATCTGACTTGCCCACCCATCCACAGAACCAGGAGAAAGTTCAGAAACCTGCTTGTCTGCCTTGGTTGCCCCAATGGCATTTTGTGCACAACAGAGACAGAAGAACTTAGTTAGATGGGACATCTTCCATCTCCGAACCTTTCCCTGACAACTAAAATAGGGTGAGGAAATTTGCAAAGCTGAAGAAAGAGACAGATTGTTACTCCAGAAGGCTTTTTAGAACACCTGTCAGAAGCATTTAGAAGCAGGATAAATAGGAAATGACTGCGTTCCTCAGTCCTGAGATGGCTTGTGGAAAAGTAATAATGTAAAAAAAAAGTCACATGATGGCTTGTAATTTATGAATGCCTCAACTATGAACAATGTATCTACATGACCAGGTAGTGGGGAAGTCCACACTGGGAGTCCTCAGCACCTTATTTCAACTTCCCTTTGTGTCCCAAACCAGAACACCCAGGGGGTGATTAATTTAAAATCAATACCTGCTCTTGGGTAAATACATAAAGCTAACAAGTACTGGGGCCTAAAGTTATTTATCCTAGTTCCACCTCCCTTGCCCACTCCTTTACTTCATCCTGTACAGTACCATCACTCCCACGATGACAGATGTGTTCCTGATGTTATGATCCAAAGGCATTTCCCCATCAAAATCATATTATTCGGTAAATAGGGATTAGGTCTTTAGATCATGGTTTAGAACTGAAAGGGACCTTAGCGGTCATGAAATTCAGCCAGTTAATTTTATCGCTGAGCAAACTGAGGTTCAGAAAAGGTAAGTGACTTTTCCAAGATCACACAAGAGCCATATAGGGCGATAGATGATTGAGAGATAGGTAGATACATACATAGGTAGACAGACATATGGAATCATAGGCAGATAAATACTCGCATAGATCTATGGATTTATGGAAAAGTAGATAGATATATATGTAGATTGATATATACATTCATAGGTAGATAGATAAATAAGTTCCTACATACATATGTACCTATGTACATAGGTAGATTGATAATAGCTAGCTAGCTAAAGGAGCAGTTGGTTATGCACCATAGGGCATAGAAAGCCAGGCCTGGAGTCAGGAAGATTCGTCTTTCAGAGTTCAAATCTGTCCTCAGACACTTCCAAGCTGTGTGACCCTGGGCAGATCATTTAACTCTGTTTGTCTCAGTTTCCTCATCTGTAAAATGAACTGGAGAAGGAAAAGGCAAACCACTCCAGTATCTTTGCCAACACAACTCCAAACAAGGTCATGAAGAGTTGGACATAATTGAAACATGACTGAGCAAGCATTTATTCAGTATGAAGTGCCAGGCATTGTTCTAAGGTGGGGCTACAAATGAAACCAAAAATCATAGTCTCTGTCATCTAGAAGTTTACATTGGAATTGGAGAAGACAATACATAAAAGGTTACAGAGAATGTGGGGAGAAAGGGGAGAGGAGGTACCTGCACTGAACGGTGGTGTATAGATGGCAGGAAGTAGCATGGAAGCCTGACAATATAAGGCAGAAACTTTATCTAGGGTAGGGGTTAGGACAAATTTTCAGTAGAAAGATGGTAGTCAGAGAGTAGGGATTTGGCAAGAAGACTGCAAGAAGTGATCCTATGAATCTACTATTCAAATGCTGGTCCTCTCCTTCCAAATAGGACTTTTTGTGTGCTATTCCAAGAACCTAACCACCCTTTATAATATTGTTTATGTGAGATGATTCATTTTATTTGCTTATTTTCATCTGAACCTGTGATTTCATTATTAAAAGGGACCCTGAGGGTGGTGGTTCTTTCCACTGATGGAGGTCAGCAACTTGTCTGTTTTTCAGAGAGTCCATCAAGATACTGAGAAGTCAAGTGACTTCCTTGGCCATGGTCACTCAAGCAGTCTGAGTCAGAGGTGGGACCTGTGCCCAAGTCTTCCTTATCCCAAGACTGGCTATCTCCATGACACCATCTCCTGCACAGTACGTTCTAGGATCCAAATATCAATTTACAAAGGAATTTTGGAACATAATTCATTGACAAGATGGAGGTAGCCTGTACAAAACCAGTATAACAGAATTTTTTGGATGTTGACTAAGAATTTGTGGTAGAAAGTGCATGGATGCTGGAATCAGAGACCCTGGTCCAAGTCTTGGCCTTCTGCTTAATTTTTGAGGAGTCACTTGACTTTTCTGTACCTCATTTTCCACAAGTATAGCATGAGATGTTCAAACTAGATGATTTTCCAACTGTAACTTTATAACCTAAAAAAGACCAAGACACAGGAATCCACAGGAATCTTGTATCATGCCAAGTGAAAGAATTACAATTTTTTCTTCATTGTACATTCTTGGCTTCTTGGATAGGAAGACCATAGAGAAGGAATTAAAATCCTTGGGTAGGAGGGACAGCTAGGTGGTACATGGATAGAGAGTCTGGATTGGAATCAGGAGGACCTGAGTTAAAACCCAGCTTCAGAGCTGTGTGACCTGGGGCAAATCATTTAACGCTATTTGCCTCAGTTTCCTCATCTGTTGAATGAGCTGGAGAAATAAATGGCAAATCATGCCAATATCCTTGCCAGAAAACCCCAAATGGAGTCACAAGAGTTGGACACAACTGAAATGATTGAACAAACCTACTACACTGGGAGAGAAAAAGAGGGTGAGGATGGATTGCTATCTTTAGAGTCCTTGGGACATTGGAACAAAATATTAGAGGACAAAAAGGGATAATCCTTTGAAGACAAAAATACTTAATCTCATCCTGAAGCAGGGGGTTTTATCTCCCTGTCCCCCTCTGAGCCTGGGAGCCAAGGAGACTTCCACACAGCATAGGTCTCAGGCCACCCAGAGGGCTGGGCCTGGCTTCTGCCTCAGGCTGGAATTTTCCTCCCTGGCAGAGAGTCTGTTCAGGTTTTGTGTCACCGCAATCAGGCACATTGATCCTCTATTGGAAGCAGAAGGGGAAAAAGAAACATTTTGTCACTCTCGTCCTGTTCTTTGTTGTTATTTTTAAAAATTCTGGTCTATGGTGCTTTTAACTCCATCCGATTTCTCCCTGAGAAATGCAGCAGCTGTCCTTCCAAATGTTGCCTTGAGGTTGAAGTCCGACTGTGGCAGAAAGATTCATCTTCAACTAGGCTGAGAGAGACAGCCATTTAGTCAGAGGCGTGGTGCCCATCCCAGATCAGGAAGGACCAGGATAAAGACTTTTGATGATTTGTGCCACCCAGATTATGTCTCCTAGGAAGAAAAAAACCAGTCAAAACCATGAAAATTAGGGTTTTCTATTTTCCATGCAAGCCATTCTGAGAAGCTATATTTGGTTTAAAAAAAAATCTAAGGTTGTAGACAGTAAATCATTATTTTTTTTTCTGAAACACCCACCACAGCACTTTGGGCGGCACTCCATGTTTCACGATTCTTCAGATATAGCAAAATGGTCATAAGGCAACCAAGTAGAATGGATAGAGTTCTGGGCCTGGAGTCAGGAAGACTCATCTTCTTGAGTTCAAATCTGATCTCAGACACTTACTAGCTGGGTGACCCTGGGCAAGTCACTTAACCCAGTTTGCCTCAGTTTCCTCATCTGTAAAATGAAATGGGGAAGGAAATGGCAAACTATCCCAGTATCTTTGCCAAGAAAACCCCAAATGGAGTCATGAAGAGTCAGACATAATTGAAAATGTTTGTACAACAGTGCCTGTGGAGAGTCCCAGGCCAGCTTGCCTTCATTCCCCTCTTGGACCTTTTTCTGACTTTTCTAGACTTGAAAATCATCCCCTTGCTCCAAATAGCTTCCTTCTTCACCTCTTCCCCTCACCTGCACACAGACCTTTCAGCTTTTTTCTGAGTTAGAATGTAAGTCCCTGCCTTGAGAGCAGGGACTGTCTTTCATTTTGCTTGCATATGTACCTCCAAGCTCTTCACACAGGGCCTGGCCTGGAGTGTTGAATAAAAGCTTGCTGTCTTCCTTTTTTCTCTCCTTCTTCTTCTTTCAAAGTCCTTTCCAACTCTACCCCATCATCCTTCCAGTTCCATCTTTAATTCTCCAGTCCCAGTTTTTCTATAAAGAAGTACTTCCTCTGCCCTTTTCTACATCTATCTAGTTGGTATTTCAAGGGATGTGTATCATGGTCTGCTCTCTGCTACTGTCTTTCTAAATGGTAGAGCTTTCATTTTTAAGTTTACGCTCACACAGTAGCAATTCCCTTCCCCCCATCTCCTTGACACTTTAGTAAAATTCCTCAATATGAAGAATACAATGAAAGATTTATCATAATGATGCAGGATGTGGAGAGAAGACCTGAAACAATTATATATATAGAGAGAGAGATAGATAGATAGATAGATATATTTGTATATATATATATATACAAGTAGTACAATTATCTAAAATTATATATACATATATATAAAATGATGAGGACAGCAGAACTGAAACAATATTATATAGATGCAGCACATTTATGTAATATATATGTATACATGAATGCATCTGATGATGTTCATAGTTGAAAAAAATGATTGGAAAAGAAGCCCCAAAGAAGTAAGATATTATTACTGTTATTTGTGAAAATTAATAACTTCATTTTTAGGACAACATGTGAATGGTTTAGGGGATGTGCTTTTAGCTATGATTTTATTTTTAAATTTTTATTTATTCAGTCTTTTACTGATAGTCGTTTAATGTCATTGCTATAATTATTAGTTCTTAATTTGAAGTTAATTTAATAATTCCATAGTTAATAGCTAATTTGACAATTTAAATAAATATTAATTTTATAATAAAGCTATTTTAGCGTCATACAATTTAATAAAGTTACTCCTCCCTGGACCTTGTCCACGTCCATTTCTCATCCTGGTAATGCTATGACTCAACACCTGCACACAGTATCCCAGGGACACCCAGTAACATTAGTCAGAGCTCATTGTAATACTGAGAAGCCGACTCACGGAGTTTCTTTAAATTTCAAACTCTTCAATAATAGTGATTATAAATTCCAGCTCTGCAATGTGCAGACGTGCCATGCGTACCATTCCACTTCCCTGGTTTAAACATCAACAACGAAGCACTCAAGCAGAATTGTATGCTAGAATCAACTCCTACTTGAGTTGATTATTTAATTTACAGCATGAGCATTTAACACCTCAGGAAATGACAAACGTTTTAACTCGGGCCTTGATTTATTGTTTCGTTGCATTATAGAGTTTAAGAAATGATGGAGAAAATTTTAATAATGCAAATTACACTTAAAAGTGTGTACATTCCTCCTCCCAGAGAGCTGGTTGTTAAACATTTACCAGAATACCCCTGCAACCAACTCAATTTCAAGTGATGTTTCAAGTTAGAGGTCATTGTGTCAGGGTTTGGAGATAAATGAGTGAGTTGTTGCTATGGTGTCTACAGATTAAATCTCTTGCTGCTCAGATTGATGACCTCTAAAGAAAATCTATGGACCAGGTCTTGACATTGATTCTTTGCAACTGAAAGGCCACAAGTTCCAGATAGGGCTTCTGCTTCTAAATTATCCCACATCCTTATGACACTAAAATGGTGTGATAGGAATCTTAAGTTTTATGGGGTCAAAGGGTTCAAGGGATTCACTATAAACTCATTACCCACTTACACAATAACGCTTTGATAGGTCCATTACATAATTGATCTGGCCACTCCATACATATACCAGTTAAGATCAGAATCCATCAATATTTTCTCATCCTAGAATCCCTGCCCTCCTTGCCTCTGTCTCCTGAACTCCTTGGATTCCTTCCCAGCAAAAAGCCTACCATCTACAAGAAATGTAAGAAGTATCCTCCTTTATACTAGTGCCTTTCCTCTACTAATTATCTCTATTTTGTCATATATGTATGTATACACACATACTACCCACATATCATATATACACAAAGAAGATATATATACACATATTTATGTATATGCACACACATGCATGCATCATATATACATGAAGACATATATGTGCACATACAAATATTTATTTAGATGTACATATATGCGTATATCTTCTTTGTGTAGATTGAGAGATATATAGATTTTCTTTGTGCCTATTTGTTTGCATGTGGTCTCCCCCATCAGCCTCAGCTCTTTAAGAGCAGGGTCTATGTTTTCCCTTTTCTGTAAATCTTCAGTGTTTAATATAGTGCCTACCACATAGCAGATGCTTAATGAATGTTTGCTGACTGACTTGTTGATTTGCTCTGTGTGATTCTTGACCTTGTCCTTCCATGAAGTCTCTAAAGACAAAGTTATTTGGACATCTTCCTTTCAATCTTTTAATATTTTATTTTAATAATTAATATTAATATTTTAATATTTTGTTGAGTGCACTGAAGTATTCAGTCATCCATTTATTATCTTTTATCTTGCCTATCAGACTGGTCCATCCCCTTTTCTGGTTACAAGTGTTCTTGATAAGGTCCTTTAACCACTTCTTGCACGTGAGACATCATTGATTTCCAGCTGCAGTCTACTTAAAAATGCATGTTTCTCCAAGCCTTTGGATTGGTATAATTTTAGTTCTTATGAGATCCTTGACATCAATGCTAGAACAGGGATGCTTGAGAGGGACCTTGCTTCAGAATGAATCACAGAATCTTGTATCTGAAAGGTCCTGCAGTGATTATCTAGACATTAGATTTTTGAAAAAGTGCCCCTTCTAAAACAATGCCCAAGTATTATCCACCCTCTGTCCAAAAACCACAGAGGAGGTGCCTTCCGAGGTAGTTCATTCTACTTCTTGGAGGTAATTGGTAAGATTTTCCTGACAACAAAGACTAAATTTCACCCTTTGCACCATCTATCCACATCTCCTGGTTCTGCCCAGGGGCCAAGAAGAACATGTCTAATCCCTCTTCTACTGGACATCTCTGATAATACTTGACTGTAGATCTCATTGATCATTGTCATTCAGTAATTTTCAGTTGCATCTAACTTTGTGTGACCGTGTTTGGGGTTTTCTTGGCAGAGATGCTGGAGTAGTTTGCCATTTCCTTCTCCAGCTCATTTTACAGATGATGAAACTGAGTCAAACAGGGATAAGTGGCTTGCCCAGGGTGACACAGCTAGTAAGCATCTACGGTCAGATTCGAACCCAGGAAGATGAGTCTTCCTGACTCCAAGCCCGTTGCTCTACCCATTGCCCCACCTACCTACCAGGAGATCAAATTAGCTCATTGCTCATATTGCCATTGTATTCTTTTAAGTGTATTTTGTGATAGGATTCCAGAAGCTGGGATGAAAAAAGTAAGGATAACCATTCAAAATTTTGATGGCAACTAGTGACTCTGGGCCTGGGGTCAAAAAACCTGAGTTCAAATCTGGCCTCAAACATTTACTAACTTTATGACCTTGGGCAATGTCACATAAGCAAACTCTGCTTTAGTATCCTCAGCTGCAAGATAGAGATAATAATAGCACTTACTCTGTAGGGTTATTGTGAGGATCAGATGAGATAGTGTTGGTAAATGCTGAGTGCAATACCTAGCACAGAGTAGGTGCTACGTAAATCCCAGTTTAGTGTTATTATTGACCATGATGTGAATGGTTCTAGGGAAAAGTTAGGCTTTAAGCTTCATTAAGGTACGAATGGTTTTTTTTTATGTCCACTCTATATTTAGCAGAGAGGTCTACACCTAGAAGTTGCTTAACAAATGATGGATTTCAATTTGAACTGATAAGGAGTTGGAAAAGAGAAGGTAGAAAGGGAACAATTCATGGAACTTGAGTAGCCCATGAATAAAGGAAGTTTAATTCTGGAGGGATCTTACTGATCATCTAACTCATAAATCTCAATGTTATCTAGTCTAAGTGGAAACATTAATAAATTAATGTAGAAAGCCCTAATGACTGATCCAAAGTCATAAGAGCAGTGAGTGGCAAGGGAGAGATCTGAGCCCAGGCTCTTGGACTCCAAATCTACTCCACCATGCTGCTTCCTTTCAATTCAATTGTTTTACGGATAAGCAAATAAACATCCAGGGAGGACAACTTTCCCTAAAGTCATGTACCTAACTATTGGTATAGCTAGGATTAGAACACAAGGTCCATTGGCATTTCCATACCAAAAAAGGGTAAAAATGTGAAACTTCTCTTCATTCAATTCTCCTCTTCCCAAAAGTGATGCGTGCTCTGTGTCATCTACCTCCACTAATTCTCCTTTTCAGCCCATCCTTTTTCTCTAGCCTTCTCTCAAAGAAAGTTTTTGTTTTCATTTTCTTGACTTTTTTCAATTAGAAAAGCATTTATTTTTCTCTCCCACACCCACTGAAAACAAAAGAAAAACAAAACCCTTGTAGCAAATATTTGTAGTCAAACAAAGCAAATTTGCACAATGACCTTATTCAAAAACGTAAGTCTCATTCTGCCTGTTTCATCCAGCACGATGCCCTCACGACATATGTAGTGTTCTTCAGTATCAATCTTCTGCCATCATAGATGATCACTGCACTGATCAGAGATCTTAAGTGTTTCAAAATTGTTCATTTTGACAATTACATTTTTATGGCACTAATTGTTCTTTTCTCGCTCACTTAACTCTGCATCAGTTCTTACAAGTCTTCCTGGGTTTCTTTGAAAGCATACATTTCATCATTTCATGGGGCACGAGAACATTCTGTTGCATTGACTACCATATTTTATTGAGATATTTCATTGCCCAAGTAATAGGCGATCCCTTAGTTTCTTTGCCACCACAAAAAGAACTTGAAAAATATTTTTGTACATGTAAGTATGGCAGAAGTTTGGGAAAGGTCAGTTAGAAAGTTCAAAATTAATTTCTGCATCCTACTGTCAATCAATCAGTTGCTTCCCTTTCAAAGCTGGCTCATGTGTAATCTTCACATAATGGAATCCTAGAGTTCGAAGAAAACAGACAGACCTTCTGGAGTTCCTCATTGTCTCCAGGAAAGAGTGTAATGAAGATCATCTTGGACAAATGATCTACTCTTTCTAAAGATCTCCTGAAGTGATTCTGTAGACATCTTTTAAGATATTATCTAACCGAAAAAAAGTTCTATTTTTCAAATGATATGGTAGTATGTTCATAGGTTTTAACAACATGAAAAACACAATAATGACTACTTCAGAAGAAGAAAGTGGTGGAAAGAGATGTAGCACTTATTTGGGAATTATCCTACTAAAATACACAAAAAGATCTGAATAAATTCCACTATTAAGCAATTTGAAAAGAAATAAAGGAGCTACTGTATAATTGAAAACATTTAGCTCTCAGCATTTTGTAGATGCTTAATAAATACTTGTTCAACTGACTTATCAAATGTATTTGAATAAATTGAATCAACATAGTAAAGATAGCAATAATTAATAAAAATAATTTGTATATTTGATACAATACAATTCCAATCCAATGGGATACTTCTTAGAATCAGATGAATTGATAACAAAATGTATATGGGGAAGAAATGGACAAGAATATTGAGGGGAATTATGGGGAGAGAAAAAGAAAAAGACACACACTGCCAGTTTTCAAATTGCATGTTAAAGTGGTAATTATCAAAACTGTCTAGAGCTGGATAAAGAAATAGAAAAAAGAGAACAATGAAACAGACTAGACAATCCAGAAATAGAACCAAAGACATACAATAGACTAGTGGTTGATAAATTTAAGCTTCCAAAACACTGGGGAAGGGGATCATTATTTAATAAGAGCTGTTGAGAAATTTGGAAAGCAGTTTGGTAAAAAATGGGATTAAAGCCACATCTCACACCATACACCATAATACATTGCAAACAGATAGATGAATTAAATTTTTAAAAATAAAATTAGAAGAAAATGGAATGATCTGTTCATTACAAGTTTGTCAAACAGAGGAAATGTTTGGCTGTTTGCTAAATAGGAAAATAAGCTTATTTAATGGCTACTTTGTGCTGGGTGTTTTACAAACATTATCTCGTTTTATCCTCACAACAACTTGGGAGGGGGAGGAGTAGATGTTATTTTCCTGATTCTACAGGTAAAGAAATTGAGGTCTAGAGAGATGAAGTGATTTTCCCAGAGTCACACAGCTAGCAAGTGTTGAAGGTTAGATTCAAACTGAGATCTGCCTGACTCTAGGCCCAGAATTTTATCTTCCATGCAATCTATGGACAGTTGCTTGCCCCTTTTCAAACTTCTGTCATGGTCACATATAGGAGAAATTATAGGAAATAAAATAAATATATGTGATTATAAAAATGTTATTAAATAGTAAAAGGTAGTGGAACCAGAATAAAAAAGACAGAAGGAAATTGAGAAAAAAAATTGCTGTATTTTAGTAACATTTCGACATCAAGTATCTATAAGGAATTAACGTAAATTTGTACAAGCAAGATCTATTAACCTGATAGATGAAGTTGAACAATATGAACAAGGAGTTCTCAAAAGAAGAAGCAAAAATTAACAAAAAATACTTGGAACATTTACAAACTCTAATAATCAGATGAAAATAAATTTTAAAACTTTGAGATATGTTGCACCCATCAAATTCATCTGCATAGTACAAAAAAAGAGATGCTACGTTAGCAGGGCTGCAGAGAATTAGGCCCTCTCTTCCACTGATGCTTGTTGTGGTTGTTTGCCTTTGGCTTTTAAAGAGAGCCAATGATGTCGTGGAGTGATGTCTTGCCTCATGCATGAGTTGGATTTGAGTTGCACAAAGTCATCAGCCTCATTTTCTCTTCCAGAATCATTAAAGACTAGAGGAAAGACAAAAGTCAGGATGACTGACAGTGGCCCAGGACACAACGGATGACCTTGGACTCTTTGACGCCTGACCAAGCTCTAAGCTCTCCTAGAAGTACCTACTTCAGCCTTCATGGCCATTGGAATAAATCATTCTCCTCTGCCCATTCCGTGCCTGGAGGAAGAAAGTCTCCACATGCTTGGGGTAGACACCCCACTAAGTCACCTATAATTTTGTGGCCTCTCAGTTACCCTCTACCTGGTTTAGCCCACAGGCCAAGATGATTTACCAGCATGTAGTCACTGTACATGCTACAGCTTCTCGAAACTACCCTGATGGAGGCATGTGACTCAGAGTAATATTTTGGGAAAGCAATATGTACAATATAATAAGAACTACAAAAATGTTTATATTTTTCTATTCAGTGATCCTATACCTAGAGTAATACATTAAGAATATTATTTGACAGGAAAAGTACCTTATTCATTCAAAAATTAATATCTATATTGTTCATAATCAAATCTTTAAATACTCATATCTTTATTATTTATAACCAAAAAAATTAAAAATAAAATCAAACCAACAAAACCTAGAAACAATCCATGTGTCTAATGATTGGGAATTCATAAAATCACTGATTTAGAGCTGAAGTGTCCTCAGAGTTTATTATTTACAGCATCTCATCTACTAGATGAAAATGACTAAGCAAAGTATGTTACATGGGCATAATGGAATATATTATTATACCTATAAGAAATAACAAATATGCAAAGTATGAAAAAATCAAAACAATATATAAACAGAACTATATAAAATATATATTTATAAAATATAATAATAGCAGCAACAAAATTCAGAAAAAAATATAAAGAAAAAAGTGCTGATAGAATAAATAAGACATATTATTATCTTGTGTATCCACTACAACCTCTTCCCCCCATCCCAGACAGATGGTTACTCATGGACTCTTCTACAGGACCAAAGAGCACTATGGGTCAATATCCATTCAGATCATAGCTCAAGAACTCCCAGCAATTATATTTCTACCCCTCCAAGTCTATCAGAAAGCATATTAGTTTAAAACAAAAGATATTTAAGTAGACAACATAGAAAAATACCTTCTCTATTTCACCTTGCCACTCCCACATACATGAGTACACTTTTCAATGGGTTATCACAAAGCACTGGGAGACAGGACATACACCAGGAACACACATGGCTAGGGAGCATGGATAACCAGGGAAATTCATAGCCAGAGAAAACATGAAGCCAGGTCAACCATGCATCTAAGATGGTGTTCCCACTTAAATGCTTACCAGCTTCTTTTCTATCTCTGATACTGGTTCTCCCCCAGAGCCACTGATGCCCACTGGTGATGCTTTTAGACTAGGCAGACTTACATGTTTCCCCACTAGGTTCAGGGCCTCCAACAACTCTTTCAGCTCATAGCCCTGGGGACTATTTTAGCTCTTTTTGACTGGACCGCACCCAACTAGTTGAAGAAACTTTTAGTATTAACTTTGTATTTTGAAGTGAACTTCTTTGTTTTTTCTCAGACTAACCTTTGACTTCAAATGAAAAAAAAAATCTTTTCAATTTTATTTCACTTTCATGGAGCAAATTTCTTTCCATGCATATTGAGAACAAGATTGAAAAAGGCTAGATAGAGTTAGTGAAGGTGGCGACATTTGCCCCATCTCACTCCAGAAACCAAAATTACTATATTCCCTTCATTTATGAAAGATAAATAGAAGTATGTATAGAATGGTTTTATAAACATATATGCATACATACACACATACATACATATACATATTTGTGTCTAATGGTAGCTTTCTCCAGGAGAAAAAAAAGGTGGGGGACGAAACATAACTTTACTATATATTTAAAAGAAATAGAAAACTGTATATAATAGATTTACAGTTTCACATACAATTATATTTTTGTCTATTCTACTGCATTATGGCAAGACTTGTATTATTTCTTAAGTTCAGAAGAAAATAGATTTAATTTAAAATGTTTTAATGTAGTATATAGGAATTTATGGATTTATGTACAATTATTTTGGATATTGTATATTCAATCATTTTGTACATGTAAAACATTTTTTTAAATTAAAGCATATTTCATCCACCCTTCGGAGTCTTCCAGGGGTCTAAATGCCATCCATCTTACAGCTACATCATCCTTTGGCTCAACTCATAACTCTTCTCTTAGACTCTGCTGGAGACTACTTGCCCGTTCTGATATTGAAGCCCCAAGGAGAAATGAACCCCAAAGACAATGCCACCAAAAGAACCAGGAAGTTCATGACAAACGAATTTCTTCAATTCAAACATATGGTATTAGATGTCCTTTATCCTGGGAAAGCCACAGAGTCTAAGACTGAAATTCGAGAAAAAGTGGCCAGGGTATACAAGACAACGCCAGATGTCATTTTTGTCACTGAATTCAGAATCTATTGTAGTGGTGGAAAAACAACAAGCTTTGGCATGATCCATGATTCCCTTGAGTTTACAAAGAAAAAGAACCAAAGCACCGGTGTGCATGGCATGGTCTGGATGAAAAGGAAAAGATATCAGGAAAACAACAAGAGGAATGCAAGAGTAGAAGGAAGAAAGTCAGGGTTACCACAAAGGCAAATGTTGGTGCTGAAAGAAGAAGGAAGAAAAGACACTATAGATGATGTTTATCCATGAAGACAGAGATGTCTCATCAGAGCATAAATAAACAATGTAAAAACTTCTTTTAGAAAAGCATGTCTCTTGTGTCTTGCAATCAGGAAGTTCTCTATTACCTCTGGCCCAAGTTTCTCCCAACTGAAAGGTAAATAATTTCCCCAGGGATCAACCTTCAGATGAAATATAAAATGGCTGTTCACTCTCCCTCATATGCTAGTACTTCAAGGGCTACCATGAAAATGATTGCTCATTCTCTTCAGTCGCTCCAAGGCAAAATTAACTTGGACCCCCTTTTGGTTCCCCTAAAGATTTAAATATCCTTTTCTAAAGGAAGGTTTGTGAGAAGACCCCTGAGCGGCAGACACACAAAGCTTAGAGAGCCCAGAGGAATGAGAGACTGAAGCAGTAGGGTCAGGGCCTGACTCGCTGCAGATCTCTGCAGGTTTAATAAGACCTGCTAACTATGGCCAACTATCTGATTTGATGGCCGCTCTTCATTCTCCTTGCCCTGGCTGTGTCTGCTTGTTTCTAAAACGCCAGCCCCTCCACGGGTTCATCACGGTCCACTTTGAAAATGAAGGTCAAAACCCAGCAACAACCACAACCGTTATGATCCACTGGGTTTCAGTGACTTTGGAGGAGACACTGACGCTGATGCCCTCCACAACTCTGCCTCACTTAAGTCTAATTCACAGGCAGGTCAAGACATCACCCTCATAATGTCTTTGTTCCTTTTCACGAATTGAGGGCAAGCAGCAGCAACCATTAGGAGCAGCTCATGGCTCATAGATTGTTCCTATAGATCTCCCCTGAGAGAATCACATGGTAATCTTCAAACCAGATGTTAAAAAGCAGAGGATTTTTAAAAGATAAAAGGTATTATTCTGAATTTCAGAAATGCATTAACTATGGCCTGAATATTTCAAATATATATGAATGAAGACCCATGATCATGCATACACTTGTGTGAGCACACACATACACATATATGCATAATACTCTCAGAGACACAAAAATGTCTCTTTTTTTGAAGCATGATTAAGTTCAAGAATAACAAGACTTTGCAACAGAATTCTCAGTCAAACACAGTCAAGATAAACTGAGTAATGCATTGTTAAGTGTTTCACAATCAGCTTTCTGGAAACAAAATTGTATGCATGACATATCTTCACGTTTAATCTGTACTATTAGCATTTTCTTCATCACTTTCTTAAGTATAGACTATCCATTAAACTATAAATCAAGCCCTGATTGGTAGCATTTGCTGATTTTTAAGATGTAAATGCTCATACTGAAATTTTAACAACCAGCTCTTGAGAGCTGCTTAAAGCTAGCTCCAACACTCCCCTAGATAGCACGAGCCTTCTGTTTTTCTTCAGCCTCTGCTCACTCAGCTATGCAGAGCAACCTCCTTGGCATAATACAGACGTATGGAGAAGGAGAAAAGTCCAGATGAGGGTTAGTGCACGAATAGCCTTCTCCATAGTTATCGTTACAAACACAGTTAATGAGGGACAGCCAAGATCCATCAACTAAGTCATAGAACACTCTTGAGAGGATATGTGTGCAACAAGGAAAACATTTTTAAAGTGAAATTCATTGAAAAGTTTTACAAAGATTGGCATTAAAAACAAACAACCCAGAGTTGTTAGCATGTTCATAGTTGGGGGTATAGGAGCTGTTAGCAGCCTGAGCCCATCCAAGAAGGAAGGGATGAGGCCTCAGTCCTACCCTTGGAGGGGAAGCTGGACACAAATTGGGTGAAGGAATTCAAACTCTAGTTGGCGTTCAGGGCAGAAAACATTTTCCATTATCTGAACCAAGCCAAACAGAACCAAAACCACATAAGAATATGGTTCTTGCCAGCGTAACACAGAAGAGTTAGGAAAGCAGCATGTATGGGCTTGTCCAAGGATATTGTGGTTTAGGGTATTGGGTGTAGGGGCCTCAGCCTGTTGGAGGCAGCCAGAGCTGTGTGGCAAGGAGGGAAGATGTATTTACTTTTCTGTGAAAAGGTCCTCAAGAAAGTGGCATACTCTTGACATGGAAAGGGGAGAGTGTGGGCTCTTGGAAAACATCTCACATAGTAAGAAATTTTTTTCCCTCTCTGTGGCGGTCCCTGTTGTCTTTTCTCATATGAAGAACAATCTTGGAAGGGACAGTGTCTTTTTGTGAGTACCTAGAAAGCCACAGGCTTGTTATGTTTGTTTACTGAGGCATGGTTACTATCTAACGTTCAAGAGCAAAACTTGTAATTAGAAACCTGAAGGGTTCTCATATCCCAGGCTGAGTATTGACAGTTGGATTCTGAGGTTTTGCACTGGAGCAAAATTCCCCTCTTCTATGAGATGCATGGGGTCGAGATCAAGGGCAGCTGCTGAGGGTAACTTCTGAAGGACCAGACCTGTGCTGGTGCTCTGTCTGCAGCTCACAGAAGGCAAAATGAGGTCACACAGTGAACTAGCAATGGAATCTGGGAGCTGCAAACATTCCCCACTCCCACCGTGACTTTGTGTGAAGGTTTGGGAGGAGAGAGAGAGAGAGAGAGAGAGAGAGAGAGAGAGAGAGAGAGAGAGAGAGAGAGAGAGAGAGAGAGAGAGAGAGAGAGAGAGAGAGAGAGAGAGAGAGGAAACAGAAAGAGACAGATACAGACACAAAGAAAGACAGAGCAAGATGGAAAGAGAGAGAAAGAGATTGAGACAGGGATAGAGACATAAAGATACAGAGAGCACTTCATAAGTCTAGGTCTGTTGGAGTTGGAAGAAAACTCGGTCCATCTCCATGACTTATGAGATTCAGTCACCAGTTGTCATAGTTGAGAGGGACCTTAGGACTCACTGAGACTAATTCTTTTTGCTGTCGCTCAGTTGTGTCTGACTCTTCATGACCTCATTTTGGGGCTTTCTTGGCAAAGAGTAATTTACCATTTCCTTCTGCAGCTTATTTTATAGATGAGAAAATGGAGGTAAACAGAGTTAAGTGACTTGTCCAGGGTCACACAGCTAGTAAGTGTCTGAGGCTGAATTGGAACTCAGGAAGATGAGTGTTCCTGGCTCCAGGTGTGGTACTCTATCCACTGCCCCATCTAGCTGTTCATCCTTTGTAAATAAGGAGAGTGAGCTGTGCAGTGACTGGAGGAAGCCCTAGTAGTTGAATGGAAAGAGCATTAACTCTTGAGTCAGGGGACCTGGGTTCAGATAATGCCTCTGATAGTATCAGCATGACTTTGTAGGACCTTGTCCACAAGGAGATCATATAATCTTCTTCATCTTCAGTTGTGTTAACTGTAAAGTGAAGGATTAAGGTGGTCAGCCTCTCAGGTTCCAGCTCAGAATCTAGAAGTCTAAGGTCACACAGTTAGGAAGTGGCCATTCTGAGATCCAAAACCAGAACTTTTGAATCCAGTTTCAATACTTTTTTCTACTATTGCACAAAAGCAGTCATTTAGGAAGATGAAGTAGATTGCCAAAGGTCATAATTAATGGATAGCAGAATGATACAGTACATAGTTGGTGGTATGCTGGTGAATGTTTAACAATCAGCTCTCTAGAGAAAAGAAGTATGCATGACATACTTTTAAATTTCATCTTCATTATTATTACTTATTATTAAATGCCATAGTAAATGTTGTTTAATAAACATTATGTCATTTAGTCCAGACAATCAACCAAATAATAAACCAAGCCCTGATTTGTAACATTTATCTATTTCTGAAACTGACTAAACATTCCCTCATGTGTATCTTAGTTATTACTACAGCTGTTAATCTTATGAGCTCTAGGTTCACTGGCCTAAGTGGACAGAGCTCTGACCGCCACATGCCAGTCACTTAACATCTTTGAGATGTAGTTCATCATCTACAAAATGGGATAATATCCATAGCTTCTATTTCATAGGATCTTTATGAGGTTCAGATGAGATGCTATGCACATGACACATTGTGAACTTGAAGGTGTCATTATTGCCATAGGACCAGACCACTGCTCGCAGGTCCCTAAGCTCACTATTTCATAATTTCGAGGATTTGTGATCTAATCAGGGAGGTTACTTCTTCCAGCTGATCTTACTTCAGTCTCCTCTGGGGACCTGCCCACTGTGTGCTGTGGGCCTTCTATAGATCTCTAGGTCTAATATAATGTAAGAAAGGCTATTGTTATTCCAGAGACATATTTGAAATAGGTCTGCTACAATATTTTTAAAGCTCAACTAATGAGTAATTTAACTTCTATTTCTTTTTCTCTAAAATAGTTCTGAATGCTTTATATGGGAGAAGGAGTTGAGATTCACTAGATAAAGGCTTATTTTTTATTTTCTTGCGCTTTTAGCTGTTTGACATTACTATAGCTGACTCTGCGTAGCTTAGGCATTATAGACCTTGAGGCCTCTGAGGAAGCTCTTGCCTCTAGGAAAAAAAATAAAAGGTCCGTGTTTGTGCTTGTATAACTTGGTTAATCCATTATCTGTCAGTGTTTTACCTTTCTGAAGACTCTCAGATATGGCTAGATCTCTGCAATTTACCTTTGAATTTGTCCATTAATATGATGAATATTTCCATAGATTTTATTATCTCTGCCTTCTTGCGGTCCAGAGACTCCTACCTTTTGCTTCTGTTTCTCCAAGACTACAAAAACTATTGCTTTTCTCAACTACTTTGAGATTCTTATAGTTTGGTTCAAACCCTCTTGGAGTGTGTGTGTGTGTGTGTGTGTGTGTGTGTGTGTGTGTGTGTGTATCCACACTGGGTATCTGGGGATGCCCACACTGGAGATCAACCCTCTTGAGGTGTGAGAGGAAAGATATACATACACACATATGTATATGTGTGTGGTGTGCATGTATTATCCATAATTTTATAAAATGTATATATTATATTAGTATATTTATATACACATTTTATCACACATAAATTTAAACAAATATAAATATCTGTATTTGTATGTGCATATATATGTGTACATACGCACCCTCTATATGCAAATATATACGTGTGTGTATGTATGTGCTCTCTATGTATGTGCATATCAGCTAAGTGACGCAGTGGATGCAATGCAGGGTCAGCAATCAAGAAGACTTCTCTTCCAGAGTTCAAATCTGGCGTCAGACAGTTCTTAGCTGTGTGACCCTGGGCAAATCCCTTAAGCCTATTTGCCTCAGTTTCCTCACCTGTAAATTAACTGGAGAAAGAAATGGCAAGCCACTCCAGTATCTTTGCCAAGAAAATCCCAGATGGGGTCATGAAGAATCAGAAATGATTGAAAATGACTGATCTCTCTCTCCCTCCCTTCCTCTCTCCCTCCCTCCCTCCCTCCCTCTCTCTCTCTCTCTCTCTGTCTCTCTGTCTCCTTCCCTCTTTTCCTCCCTCCCTCCCTCCATCTTTATCTTCATGTATGTATATAAATGTATGTATGAGTGTGTGTCTGTGTATATATGTGTGAGAAAGACTCACCTCAGCTTCTCCCCCAGAACCAAGCCAGGCCATCTTAAAATCCAGCTATGCTGTCTGATCACTGGCAAGTTTGTACAAAGAGCTTTTGAGGGAGAAATGAAGCTGGAGAAAATATTATCTCTTGATAAAAATAACTGAATTTTCTAGTGCGCTTCCAGCACAAAGGCAGAAATGAACTGTGGAAGAAATACGAAATGATTATTTAAGTGGCACCAAATATAACAACTTCTTTTTTATGAAGTTGAACATCTGATTTGGGGGCTAATTTTTTGTTTGTATCCAATTACTGCACAGAAACATTCTGAATGAAAGAAAGAAACATTGTAACTTATTTTTAGGGTTTCTTATTAGTTCATTAGTCATGCTTGCTCATGGAGACAAAATTTATACAAATATGTCCATTTGTTTCTGGATAAATTATGAAAAACATAAAGATTTTTTAAAATTTAATTAAGAAATTTGAGCCATTATTTGACTGCAAATTGATAAGAATTTATTTGTAGAACTCAATTCCCTTTCCTGAGCTCTGTGCTGGAAGGCTTTAGAGTGAGATAAAAATTTTAAATGCAAAAGATATTGAGTAGGAAACAGGAGCTTAACCACACTGGAATGTTTACAAGTATTTTTCCACTTGGGAATGTCCAGCTGGGCATTCCCTTCCATTTCTAGACTTATTAATGAAGGAAATACTAAGAAACAGTCTGATCATTTATAGACTGTGCATTAGATCTGGAAGAGAATTTAGAGGTGATTCAGCCTCATGCTCAGATTTCACTGTTCAGAGTCTGAAAGATTAATTGATTTTGCCTAGCTCAGTGGGGGTGCCCTTGAGGACCTAGAGGGCCACAAGTGACCTGGAAGCCACAGGTTTCCCACCCCTGCTAGTTAATGAACAGCGGTCAGAATTTGAACTCTGTTTGAATTTCTGTTCCAAGACCAGGACATATCCCATTATTATCACATTGCTTCCGCCATGTTAGTGTCTGCTGTTGCTATATTTTCTCTCTTATTTCTCTATTACTAGTTCACACCTCACATGCTTCTTCTTAGACTGAATCATCAGAGAAGAAAGTAGGCGCCTTCAGTTTCTTCAGATTTTGTTAAATCCCATGTCACTGGCTTACTAAGCTGTCAATCAGCCTCAGGCTAGCCATTGATGTGGCTATCAACTAAAAATCTTACCAACTGACCTGGTACAGAGAGACAATTCAACTAGCCAGTAGCAATGATAAGAGAAGGGAGAGGGAATGGTTTCAATGTTCATACATTTTTAAAAATCCTATTGTAACAAGAGTCCTAGGAGTATAGATTTAGTGATTAAACAGGTTATCTAGTTGAATCTCATAATTTTACAGAAGAGGAAACTGAGGCCAAGACAGCTCAAGTACTTGCCCAAGGTTATGCATCATCTTGCTCATTCACCAACAAGAAAATAGGACCAAAGTGGTGAAGTGACTTTTCCTGGATCACAAGTTAGAAAGAGAACAATGTTTCTTGTTGATATGAGGAACTAATGGGAAGGATAGTTTTTTTTCCAGCTGGAAGGAGATAGTAAAGGATGATGGGAAGCGGACACTTCTCAGGACAGCTTGTAGAGTGCAAAGAAAGAGTGCTGCTACTACAAACGAAATATAATCGAGAGGTTGAGCCTCGTCTGGCTCTCTGACATGCTAAAGGAGCGATCTTCTAGTACAAAATGTCACTGTTTTCCTGATTGCGGCTTCTATTAGGGCCTGGTGAATTTACCGCCCCTTCACTTCCTTCCCCCGCCGCCCTCTTCCGCCCATTGCTGCCTGGCTAACTGGCCTTTCTTACCCTTAAATCTTTTTTATCTGCTGCCTACAATCTTATAATGGACTTTGTCTCCCAAAAAAGCCAAGATGTTTTTTAAAAATCATATTCCAAGTGAGTGAAGGTCCTGAGTGAATGGAGTGAATCACTCAGTGGGAAAGATGGAAAGGAACCCATAGATGCAGATTTAATGATGTTCTCTGTTTGTCTCTGTCTTGATCTCTTTCTCTGTGCCTCTTTCTTTTTCTTTTCTTGCTCTGTCTTTCAGTGGTCTGTCTCTCCCTCCCCCTAGGCCTTCGTAAAAAGAGTGGGTTTCACAAATAACACACAGAGACACTGGAGTTTTTGGACTCCAGTCTCAAGCTCACTCTTAATCTGGTCAGACAGGAAGGACAGGAAGACAGCTTCAGAGGGGTTAATAATCTTACTTTATTCTTGTCTAGTCTTCTCAAAAAAGTTGCTAATAATGGAAGCACCAACTCCTACAGCATTCCCTAATCACCCTTCTGGCAGGGGCCAGTGAGAAGGGGGAAGCAAACCACCTCTATGGGTTGATGAGGTCAATCGAGGCAGGCACAGCTTGCACACTCCCCTAAATCCCTTCAAGCCTCAATGGAGGCCGGTTGGGGCAAACACAGATTCCCCTCAAGCCTTGATGGGGGCCGATCAATACACTTACAGCATTACACTGTGAGTTCCCCACTTACTAACCAGTGCCCACTTGCTTTATAGGGCAACAGACAAAAAAGGCATATTGTCAGTGACAGCCTCACAGGTTAACTTTAGCAATGTTGTCATTCAGCGCAAACATAGTGTGTCACATGTCACCCATTATCTCACTTCACAGTCTCAGTAGGACTGTCTGTCACTATGATTCTAGGAATTATTATCTAAAATCTTTAGAGCTATTCTGGGGGTTATTATCTAATACCTGGAAACTGGACATTACCATGGCCATGGATTCTGAGAAACTAAACTCTAAAAAGGATAATAAAATCCTCCTTACTTACAGGGGGTGAGGAACTTTACTACAACTTCTACTCCTGGTCTTATTCCCTTTCTGTGATACTGTATACTGCCTCTCAGGACTCATAGTAGAATATATTATGAGAATGGTAAATGATAGTAGCATTGATCAGACCTTGAAGATACTGACAGATGAGTTCTTAAAATGCTAAAAGAAAAATACTCCCACAAAGAAATGATTTGAAGTAGAACCAGCTCATCTGTAAATGCACAGAACTCCTTTGATTACATGATTCCCATTGCCTTCAAGGGCAGTCAGGTTAGCATGTGGGAGAATAGGTGCAAAGGACCAGCAGCAGGGCCTCTGAATCATAGCTATTCGTGAGATGCAGTCATCCTCGGTGGATCTAAAGGTGTCTCTCTAGCACTTACTGGACATCTAATCATAGACTTATAGGTTTAGAGATAGAAAAGATACTAGAGAAGGTCATCTAATTCTAGTCCTAATTTCTTGTTTTAGTGTTGAGGAAACTGAGACCCAGGGAAATTAACTTCCCTAAGGTCACACAAGCATGAAGTGATTAGAGCCAGGATTTAAACCTGTCAGAGCTAGTGTTCATTCTGTTGTGTCCTGTGGGCTCCCAAGGCTGGATATAGAGTCTGGTTGGACGGTGCTTCTGGAATTCTGGTTTAAGTGGCAAGGAGAAAAGCAGAATCTCAGTAAGAATCAGAGAGCTAATGATGCTCGGTGTACCATAACAGTCCATTTGTAATAATAACACTAACAGCAATTATATTTTGTTGTTGCTCCATTGTTTCAGTCACGTTTGACACTTTCTAACCTCATGTGGGTTTTTCTTGGCAAAGATACTGGAGTAGTTTGCCATTTCCTTCTCCAGTTCATTTTACAGATGAAGAAACTGAGGCAAACAGGATTTAGTGACTTGCCTAAAGTCACACAGCTGGTAAATATCTGAGATCAGGTTTGAATTCATGAGGATGAGTCTTCCAGTGCTCTAACCACTGTGCAACCTAGCTGCTCCACATTTGTATAGAACTTTCTAGTTTTCAAAAGTTTTCTATGTTATTTCATTTTAGCCTCATAACAACTCTATAATGCCAATAGGTTAGGAATTATTGCAATATTGCCCTTAAGATACCACTGCTATGTGGCCATGATTTAGGCTTATAAGTTTTAAAGATGGAAGAGACCTTAGAGATCATCGGATGCAATGTCTTCATTTTATTGATAAGGAAACTGAGAAGGGACATGATTTGCCCAAAGTCTTACCCAAGGTAGAGCTGGGCTTCAAACTTAGGTCAGTGAATTTCAAGCCCAGGGCTGATTCTATATCACCATATAAGACAGGGAATATTCAGGATGTAAAAAAATTGTTGGGCACTTGCTATGGGGCACATTATCATTAATCAGGTGCTGAAACTTATTCTTCTAATGTTTTCAACCATCTTTATCTCTGATTCATGTGTTGTCTCCTCACATAAAATGTGAGAGCCAGAATTACTCAATTTTCCATTTGTATTCTTCACATATGCTTAGTGAACATTTCCATATTCCATTCCATTCCATTGAAACTTCTACATGAGAATCAAGTGGGTTTATGGGGATGGCACTATTCAATCACCCATCAATGTATTGAGTGACTGCTGTGTGCCCAGTACTGCACTAGCAACTTTGAGGAATCAAAGAAATAGAAGACATGGTCCTCACTATAAAGAATTTATAATTAAATTTAGTTGGGAAAAACAATTGACTTACTGAACTGTAGTCCCATTATTCTAGATGGACCAGACATGCCATGGTTGTCTGTACTGGTCGACACCATTTGCTTTTCCCTTTTGCTTTGACTTTATTTTTATTTGCAAGGCATAGAAACTGAATTTGGTAACTAAGGCCTATGCCAGATAGTGGGCTAGAGAGCACACATTGTTGAGAGATCCAACTCCCCCACAGCAGAGGAAATTAAAGGAAAAATGAAAAAAACAAGCAATTCTAATAGGAAAAGGAAATATGGATGTTTGACAGTTACAATAAGTTGTTTGGAGATAGTTATGAAACCTTGATCCTTGAATTTCATTCCTAAGCAAACTTATTATTAATAATAATAGCATGTTACATAACGTAGTAGACACTTAATAAATGCCTGTCAATTGATTGACATTAGATTATTGGCTCCTTGAGGGAAAAGACTCTTTTGCCTTTCTTTGTATCCTCAGCACTTAGCAGGGTACCTGGCACAAAGTAGGTTCTTAATACATTTTCTTCACTGACTATAGCTATAATTGTAGATATAGGCCAAGAGGAAGGTGTATAGTTTATCCTCCACCAAGTCCTGTTCTGATACATCATAACTGTGTGCAAGAGTCCCTGAGCTCTCCAAGGCTTTGAGAACAAATCACAAGATCTGGCATGTTCTACAATTCTGGAAAGGTTTCTAATATGGCTTCAGCAAGAAAGAGTCAAACTAAGTATGGGGCAGTTCGTTATTAATAGACCAACCACATCATGATGAATTCTTTGGTCGTGGAAATCCATAAAGCAAAGACAAATTGAAAATGATCCTCAAACATCTGTATTTCCCTTTTGCTTCTAAGAAGGGTGGTAGAGTGGTGAGAAGGGGACCAAGGGAGAAAAGAGTCAATCATACCATTTGTAAACATTAATCAATTTTTTTGTTATACTAAAAGTGGACATACTATAGAAGGAAATAAATATCAGTCAATATTTTTTTCTTCCTATAAATGAAACTGGAAGGCAAATAGTAGTGGCAGCTAGATCACAATCTCTTTGGAGAGGCAAATCAAAGAATTCATTTTATTTCTAGGAAGCAAGAAACGTTATTCTATAAGACACTTGGTCACCTCATAGCATAGAGCTCACGATAAGCATTTGCAAGAAGACTCTCATGAAAATCACTGAAATCGTGCACTAACATCTGTTGCAGAGGAGGGAGAGAAACACTACAAAGAATTTGATTAAAAGGTTTCAGGTGGTGTCAACATATGTTTTAGTATGCAGTGAATTCAATATAAAAGTTGGCAGAAGGGAAGATGATGAAAAATATGTTGGAAAATATAGTTCCTGAGCAAAGAAATAGAGAGTCCAAAGAATTATAGACATACAAAAGTCTAAAGGCTATAAATCATGAATACTTTCTTCAAGAAAAGAATAAAGAAATAGAGGACATGGTAAGCATTGAATTACATCACCACCAAATGAAGTTGATTATGCTTTGACATCAGAAAATGACTCAGTTCTGCATTAATTTTCTATGTATAGTCAAAATACCAATACATTAAAGCAAAAATCAAATTAATTTTTAAAAAGGTAGAAGAATGAAACTGAGAAAAAGATATGGTAGGCTATACAACTCCAATGTACTAAAAATAAGTCTATTTAAATAAGATGCTGACACAAAAAGAGATGGAGGAAAGGAAATTAATGCTGATTGTAATACTTTTATATAGGAGATTAATGTAAGTCAATTGCCATAAGGAGACAAAAGGAATATCCAAACTTCTAGTCAGCAAACATGACCTACTTCTCAAGAAGAAAGATATGGCAGCCAGGGGGAAAACTGGCTTATAATATTAACTTATTTGCAAAATCTTGTGGGGAAAGATAGTGAAAGATGATGAGCAATAGTGGATCATAAAACAGTAAGAAGCTTTGGATAGAAAAATCATTTTAAAGAATGTTTGAAGAGAGAGAAATCTAGCTAAGTCAATATAAAGACTTTTAAGGATAAACCTAGGAGAATAAGAAACAGGATATTGTATTTACCAACATCACAGTCACAGATACTCACAGGTGGTCTTTTAGAGGAAGTAGAAATGACATTGAAGAAAAGATAGGAAAAGCCACCTTTACTAAACCAAGGGAAGGTCTTTGCTAAAGATAACACAATTTTGATGATGGCAAGAAACCAGTCCTCAAAATAATCTGGAGGGCAAGATGTAAAAAATCTCAGACCTTATTGCAAAAAAAAGAATGACCAAGTGAGCATCAATAATTATTTATTCATGTACTTACTTCTCCAGATGCATAAAAATTTGGGGATTGTAATCTAAATACATATACATTCTATCTGTGATAAGGGTGTTAGAGAAGGACAGGCAGATTTACACAAGGAATATATTTCAATATTTCTTTACCATCACACAACTGACTAAAAGATGTAAAAAACATGAGAGTCATCATGCTTTTGACTTAGAAGAAAGCATTTGATTCACTAGCATGAAATGCCATCTTAAAGGCTCTCTAATGGAAACTTTCTCCCACGAATAGGTCAGAATAATACAAAATTCCTTAGGAGCTATAATAAGAGATAACATTGTTTGATGGTTCTCTGTTGATAAATGTCAAGCAAATCATAAAACAAGATGTGAAGTCACCAAAGATGTTCATCATTGTCATGGAAGAGATCCAACACAAAGTCCAAGTCAAAGAGGATGACATCCACTAGATTCTCCTGTTTGGGCATGGTGGTGATTATTTTATTAAGCCCCAGACCATTGTTTCCTAAATGAGATTATAATTATCATCCAAAAGAATATGAATGATCTTCACAGAAAAAGCCATGGACAACTTATACAGCTCATTCATCAATATCTTGGGTAGACACCACATAAAGAGTGGGTTTGGATTGAAGTTGAAGGAGGAGAGGAGAGTGGACTGGATTGCCTTTGGAAAACTAAATAGTGCTCTTAATGAACCCAAGCTTCTCACTGAAGCCAAGGCAGTGATGTAGGAATATAAGCCACAGGAAATCATTGCATCCAAAGAATTGAAGTTAGAGAATAGAGGTATTTGATGAGTCTAAGGAGCCAGCAACACATTAGGGAAGTCAGGGAAACCTGAGACAGGCTAAACTGGACTTGAATTCTACTTTTAGTACTCATCAGGCTTCATTACTTAAACTCTTGGATAGTCAAGGATTGTTTTTACAAGAAATTACACAAAAGGAGTTGAAGGATGTTATCAAAGAAATATATTTTATTTTATTTTATTTTTTTGAAATAAAAATTTATTTATTTAACTTTTTACATTCATTTTCACAAAATTTTGGGTTCCAAATTTTCTCCCCTTTTATACCCTCCCCCCACCCCAATACACCGAGCAATCTAATTTTCCCTATCTCCAATCTGCCCTCTCTTCTATCATCCCTCCCTACTCTTATCCCCATCTTCTCTTTTGTCCTGTAGGGCCAGATGACTTTCTATTCCTCATTAACTGTATGTCTTCTTTCCTAGTAGCAACAACAATACTAAACAGTTGTTCCTAAAACTTTGAGTTCCGAATTCTCCCTCCCTCCCCACCCATTCCCTTTGGGAAGGCAGGTAATTCAATATAGGCCCTCTCTGTGTAGTTTTGCAAATTACTTCCATAATAGTCGTGTTGTGTAAAACTAACTGAATTACCCTCCATCCTATCCTGCCCCTCATTGTTTCTATTCTGTCTTTTGATCCTGTCCCTCCCCAAGAGTGCTGACTTCAAATTGCTCCCTCCTCCCATTACCCTCCCTTCCATTATCCCCCCCCTTGCTTGTCTCCTTCTCCCCCACTTTCCTGGATTGTAAGATAGGTTTTCATACCAAAATGAGTGTGCATTTTATTCCTTCCTTTAGTCGAATGTCATGAGGGTAAACTTCTTTTTTTTTTCTCAGCTCTCCTCTTTTTACCTCCACTAAAAAGTCTCCTGCTTGCCTCTTGAATGACATATAATTTACCCCATTCCATTTCACCCTCTTTCCAACCCCTACCTTTCTCTCTCACCATTTACCTTAATTTCTTTTAAGATATGATCCCATCCTATTCAATTCACTCTGTGCTCTCTGTCTCTGTGTGCATGTGTGTATGTGTGTGTGCATGTATGAGTGTACATGTGTGTGTGTGTGGTCCCACCAACTACCCAGGTACTGAAAAGTTTTAAGAGTTACAAATATTGTCTTTCCATGTAGGAATGTAAACAGTTCACTTATGGTAAGCCCCTTAAGACTTCTCTTTGCTGTTTACTTTTTTATGCTTCTTCTCATTCTTGTGTTTGAAAGTCAAATTTTCTTTTCAGCTCTGGTCTTTTCATCAAGAATGTTTGAAAGTCCTCTGTTTCATTGAAAGACCATATTTTCCCCTGAAGTATTATACTCAGTTTTGCTGGGTAGGTGATTCTTGATTTGAGTCCTAGTTCCTTTGACTTCTGGAATATTCTATTCCATGCCCTTCGATCCCTTAATGTAGAAGCTGCTAGATCTTGAGTTATCCTGATTGTATTTCCACAGTACTGGAACTGTTTCTTTCTAGCTGCTTGCAAGATTTTCTCCTTGAGCTGGGAATTCTGGAATTTGGCCACAATGTTCCTAGGAGTTTCTCTTTTTGGATCTCTTTCAGGTGGTGATCGATGGATTCTTTCAATACTTATTTTGCCCTCTGGTTCTAGAATGTCAGGGCAGTTTTCCTTGATAATTTCATGGAAGATGATGTCTAGGCTCTTTTTTGATTGTGACTTTCAGGTCGTCCCAAAATTTTTAAATTGTCTCTCCTGGATCTATTTTCCAGGTCAGTTGTTTTTCCCATGAGATATTTCACATTCTCTTCCATTTTTTCATTCTTTTGGTTTTGTTTTGTGATTTCTTGGTTTCTCGTAAAGTCATTAGACTCTATCTGTTCCATTCTAATTTTGAGAGAACTATTAAATTGAGTGAGCTTTTGAACCTCTTTTTCCATTTGGCTAATTCTGCTTTTGTAAGCATTCTTCTCCTCATTGGCTTTTTGAACCTCTTTTGCCAATTGAGTGAGCCTATTTTTCAAGGTGTTATTTTCTTCAGCATTTTTTTGGGTCTCCTTTACCAAGGTATTGACCCGTTTTTCATACTTTTCTTGCATCTCTCTCATTTCTCTTCCCAGTTTTTCCTCCACCTGTCTAACTTGCTTTTCAAAATCCTTTTTGAGCTCTTCCAAGGCCTGAGCCCACCCGACATCCCCCTGGGATGTCTGGGGTACCGAAGCCCCGCCCTCCACATCTTTCCCTGATGGCAAGAATATGTCCTCCTCATCAGATCCAAAAGTCGGGATCATTTGCATCTATTAAAAAAAACTCTCTATAGTCTTATTTTTCTTCCCTTTTCTAGGCATTTTCCCAGCCAGTTACTTGAATTCTGAGATTCCTGTCCACCCCTGCCTATATCTGCCCAGCTAGTGCTTGGGCTCTGAGATTCAAATGGACTTTCCAGGGCAGCTGTGGCTTCTATTCAATGTGAGCTTAAGTTCTGGTGCTGGGGTGGGGGCAGGGCTGCATCCCAGGCTCAGTTACCACAGGGGCTTTATGCAGAGACCTTTAGTAATGAAGCGAGTGGGGGCAGGGCCACCTCCCAGTCTCAGCTCCTTCAGGTGGTTTATGCAGAGACCTTCAGTAATGAAGATCCTGCCTTCTTGGGGAGTCCCAGGGGGCCGCCGCTGCTGCTGCTGCCCCTGCCTCTGCCTCCGCCACTTCCTCCCAAGGGGGCCCAAGCCACAGAGACACTCCGCTCCCCTCTTGTCCAGCCCAGCCATCTCTCTCACTGACCTGTAGCGTCTGTGGGCGGAGGGACCTTCTCAGCTGCCGGAGGTTCCGTCCCTGAAGCCTGCTCGGATCTGCTCCTCTGGGGCCACCCGGCCAGGGCAGGGCAGGGGTGGGCTCCACTTTCTGGGGCACAACGGACCCTGGGGACGGCTCTCCAGGGCTCTCTGGAACAGAAATCTCTTCCACTGTGTTTCTGTGTACCTTGCAGTGATCCAGAATTTGTGGGGAGTTCTTCTTTCAGGAAATATATGGACTGTGTGTTCCGAACTAGCATACATGAGTCTTTCTACTCTGCCATCTTGGCTCCTCCCCCAAAGAAATATATTTTAGAAAAATATGGGCTGATGGTGGAAAAAGAGTAAGGGACAGCACACTTGTCAAGAAACTCAAGAAAGGTTCCCAGCATGATGAGTGATCCTCTCTGGTCACTTTATAAGTGGATGTGGACAATACTCACACAGTTCTTATGACCTGCTCGTGGTCACATATGAAGGTCGAAACCAGGTTTCCTGATTCCAAATCCAGTGCTCCACAGTTACCTCTTCAATTTTAGGAAGGCAGACAAATGTGGAATATGGTATATACAATGTTAGATATTGTGACTATGTTGGCAGATTTTGCTCAAAGATTTTTCTTTGCTATAATGGAAGGCCATATCAGGGATAAGGGGGAAATGACTGATGTAAAAAAATAAAAAAAAAAACATTTAAAATATATATTAGGCAACAGATATGGGGAAGAGAAAGTAGATTTGTTTTCTCTTGCCCTAGAGGGAAGAACAGGAACCAATAAATTGCAGTCATGAGGAGGTACACAGATGAGATCACAGATTTAGAACTGGAAGAAATCATAGAGATCTTCTAATTCAATCCCACACTTTACAAATGAGGTCCAGAGAAATGAGGCAATTTCCCCAAAGTCACCCGGGTATTAAGGGGAAGGATTTTCAAATCTAGATTCTTTAACTTCAAATTCAGCACTCTTTGGCAATTCCATACGACAATGTGGGCAGTCTGAGTGGAAGAGACTTGGAGTTAGTGGGCCAAGAAACCCTATCACTGATTTCTGTATGGAGTAGGAAGTTGGGCTAGACAGCCAATCCCAGGATTCTACTATGGAATTAGTGGATTGGATATAAATAGGACTCTTTTCACTTCCACTAAGTATAAGGGAAATGGACTGCCATGCAACTGAAAATTGAGTTACTTGATGCAAACAAGGGGAGACATTGGGTTTTGTTTTACCTGAGTAGGGGTGGCGGTGGTGTTTTACTATACCATATAAAAAGCCTTCCCTCTTCTTTCCAAAGCTTCAGTGTTACATTGTTGACCTAGCAAGACTCCTACATCTCTCTGTGTACATACCTGACTCCTAAGAGAATCTTTCCCATAGTCTCTGACTCCTTGGTTAGGGTGAGAAGTAGGAGGAAGGAGGCATGTTAAAAAGGGAGCAGAAATAGCACATCTGCAAGTAACTTATGGGATGGTGGAATTCCAGGATTTGCAAAAGGAGGAGGACTTTTTGTCCTTTCCTTTCCCTCTTCCCTAGAGAGGGGAAGTGAGTCATGGCAGTGAGTCAGTAATACTCCCTCTAGAACTCCATGCTGTGATTCTACAAGAGGAATGGCCTGGCCTTCGGAAATAGTTTCAATTCAGTCTAATCCTCAAGTTGAGAGGTAGCAAGGTAAGGTGAATAGGATCCTGTACTTAGAATCAGAAATCCCTGAATTCAAACCTTCCCTCAGATAATGATTAGCTGTGTGACTCTGGGGAAGTCACTTAATCTCTGTCAACCTCAGTTTCCTCATTTGTAAAATGGAGCTTGAACCTGATGACCTCTGAGGTCCTTCCCAGTCCTAACTTTTCTGTTGAGTATCTATTAGGTACCATATTCACTGTTGTGCCTATAACAACCCCATCTTTCCTCTCTATTATTTCCTTCTTTCCTTTACCATAGTGTTGCTACTCCAAGACAGAGAACATGCCTGTCCTGTGGTCAAGGTTCATGTTAGGACATAAAGATGTGAAGAAATTATACTTCCCTTACTGTTGATTTAGGTACTGGTAATGTCATGGAGAGATCTCAGTGGTATAATGAAGAAGGTGGCGGATTTGGAACCTTAATGAAACTACTTCCCTCCTGGAGAAGTCACAGTGATTCAGCTTCTGTTTCTTCAACTAAAAAATGAGGGAATTGGACTATATCACCTTTAAAGTCTCTTCCAACTCTAAATTTGTGGCGTGGAAGTTCTGAAGGGATACGGTAGCTTCTGGCCACATTGTGAAACCTAAACCACTGGCTAATTGCATGGGAACAGGCCTAATTCATGCTTGTTAGGGCTAGAGTGTGATGAGATTTCAATACCTGTACCTTGACAATTCATTGTACAGTTGTTCACTTTATTTTAACTTTTAAATTTTTTAAAATTTATTTTAAATTTATGGAATAAAACAAGCATTTCCATAACATAATACAATAAAAGATGATTGCACATGGAACTTCAGATCTATGATGTACAATTCACTATTCTTTTCAAATATACAACAAAATTATCATATAAATTTTTTTCTTCCATCTTTTGCCATCACTTCCCCAGAGATGACTGCTATTAGCACAAATAGGTATATCTATCTATCCATCTATGTTTGTGTATGTGTATATATACACATATACACACACATTTATATATGCACACACATATACACATTATATGTATGTATGTAAAATTATTGTATTCAAACTTCTATTTATTAGTTTTGTCTTTGGATGCAGATAGCATCTTTCTTCATGCATCCTTTATGGTTAATTTGGGTACTTATAATAGATAAAATAGCTTATTCACTCAAAGTTGTTCATAAAACAATATTGCTATTACTGTATACAATGTTCTCTTATTATACCCAAAGGGTATAGGTATTTTAATAACTCTTTGGGCATAATGCCAGGTTGCTCTCGAAAATGGTTGGATCGTTTTACAACTCCACAAACAAGTCCTCTTAGTTGCTAATAAATCCCTTGGAAAAAAATAGACCTCTAAATAAGCCTAGACAAAGAGGAACCAAAATTATTCCTTTTTGTATCTTGCTCATACCTCAGATTGCTTCTCAGATTTTTCTTTCTTTTCATCAGCTGTTTTCTCACCCTAGAGAAACTTCTACCCTGAGACCCTGATGTCTCCTCTGATGACTCCTTCAAAGGCTGCCCTATTTCATTAAGGGTCCCTGCCGTGTTTCACTTCATTCATCCAACTAGATCCCAGGTGGTCACCACCCCCCATTACGAGCTACCTTTTAATGTTTGTCCATCATTTGGTAGAGGATCAATGACATCACAGGCTGGTGTTAACTCATGCTTAAATTGGATTTAAGTGAGGCAGTTGCACAAAGCCATCTTCTTCACTCTGTCTTCCAGAGTCATTGAAGTCCAGTGGCAAGACAAAAGTTAGAATGATGGGCAATGGCCTGAGATGCAGTGGATGACCTTGGCATCTCTGATGTCTGACCACTCACAAGTAGTCCTCAGAGCCTGATTTGGTCACCTCCATGGCCACTGGGAAAATTGTTCTCATCTGCCCATTTGTTGCACCAATGCAATATGTTCACAGCACCTACGGTGACTATGCATACGCCAGCATAGTACTGAATTGCAAAATGCAACAGACTCTCCACATGGAAGATAGAACCAAAACATTTATTCAAACACCACAAAGCTGAATCCCAACACCAGAAAACCAAATCCATCATAGCAACAAAGAAATCCATCATAGTATCCAAGAAGTCAATGTACACCACCAGGCCTTCCCACAAATGAACACCCTCAAGCAAAATGCCCTTCTCTCACTCACAGTCAGCTGCCTGCTTCCTCTCTCTCTCCCAGATCTGACAAGTTTGACCAACTTCTTCTCAGCTGTGCTCCAGCTTCACCTCTTCCTCTCCTACCCTTCCTGCTCTTCCCCTTCTTGTTCCCCCCATTCAGTAAACTCCTCTACAAACTCATGTGACTCAGGCAGGTTACATGGTTCTATTAATGGATGGGAAAGATCTTCCCGTTCCATTAAAAATACATTAATAATATACCATGCCACTAGTCTTCATATGCTTGGCATAAACATCCCCCTCACTGACTGATGGGTTTGAGACATGTCAGTTACCCTCAACCTGGTTTGGCCTGTGGCCTGTCTACTGAGACAGTTTTACTGGGGTATGGCCACTACACATGTACAACTTCTTGGAGCCACAGGTGAGAGTTGGGTGAAGGTGGGACCAATGGAACCCATGGATGAGCAGCCATAAAAAGACTTCAGCAAGTCTTCACATCCCATACACCCCAAGCTCCTTGAAGATATTAACTGTTTTGTTTGCTTATATAAGATTCTTCATATAAAAAATGGAGATAATAATAGCATTGGTACCTCACAGCTTTGTTGGGAGGATCAAAGGAGATTACATACATACATACATACACACACAGAGTTTTGCAGACATTAAAGTACCATAAAAATGGTAGTTATTCTTATTATTTCAGGAATCTACCACAGTAGAAACCCTTTTCTAGAGCAGTTCCTCTCAGCCATCATTCTGTCTAGATGAAAGGAAGGGTGGAGTATCGAAGAATTAATGACCATTAATAATTTATCTTATTTTTGCAATCTCTTTCCAAATAATTTTTTTAAAATCCCCATAGACATTTCACTCCAGTCCTGGTATTCCTGGTATCTCTTTAAGATAGATAACAAATGATACTTAGCATTAAAGGTAACAAATGATACTTAGCATTAAAAAGCTATATGATTTGGAAGGAAGGAAGAGAAGGAGAAAAAGAATAAGAAGAGGAAGAAGAAGAGGAAAAAGAAGAAGAAGAAGAAGCAGTAGAAGAAGAAGAAGAAGAGATTTTTTTTTATTAGATCTAAATTCAGGACCCAGCTCTTCTACTTATTAGCTGTGTATACAGGGTAATGAAAACAGTACTGAACTTGGGGCCACAGAACCTGAGTTTGAATTCTGAATCTGCCACTTACTACTGAGTGACTTTTGAGGCAAGCCCTTAACCTATGTGATTCCTTCATCTGTAAAACGAGGGGTTTAGATTAGTTGACATCTATGATCCCATCCAACTCTAGATCTAGGACCCTAGTACCTTGGGCAAGGAATGTTACATCTGTGGGCCTCTGCTTCCTCATGAGGTGGATTTGATCAGCTCTAAAGTCCCTTCCATTTCTAACATTCTGTCTTTCTCAAAGTTGGAAACTTAGACCTACAGAGATTGTTGCCTCTTCAAGCCTCAAAGAGATATCTGTCAACCTCCTCAGAAGTTTCTAACTTTGATCACAAACCAATAGACATAGAGACACAAAGATACTGAGAAGACATCAGTTTCATTTTTCTACCTTTAGGTAAGCTAGTATTTAACTTGCCAGCCCCCTAAAATGCGTCACCTGACTAAGGCTCCTCAAGCATACTTTATAGGGGGAGGAAATGATCTCAAAAGGTACAGATCAGGAATGCAGCCTCTGCTGAACCAATGTTCCACAGACCTCTTCAGTGGCACAATGGATAGTCAAACTCCATGTAGTATGGCAGCCTATTCCAGTACCCATGATACAAAAGCAAATATTCCTACCAGACCCACTCAGACTTATGAATCATCTTCCCCTCTGCAAACACTAGATAGCTCTGTGAGCACAGGGGTTGGAAACTAGGTTCTTGTTGTGGTGTTTGTCCTTCATTCTCGAAGAGGACCATGACATCAAGAGGCTGACATGACTTGCAGTTGACTTTGATTTGAGTGAGGGAGGGTTGCGCAAGGTCACCAGTCTCACTTTCTTCTCCTGAGCCATGGAAGCTAGTTTCTAAACACAAGTGGAAACCTGGTTTCTCTCTTACGAAATGGCTTAAGGCAGTTCCATTATAGACAAGAGTTTAATGTATTCCCTGGAGCTATTAGCTACAACAATCTACCTGTTTTGTTTTGGTTTTTTGCTAACATTTTTTACTCAGAAAGATGAAAATATATCCCATTTTAAGATCTTTTTAAAAAAAAAAGAATGAAAGAATCTTAAAGTTAGAACAGTGCAATGGAAAAGTATTGTATCTAAAGTCAGATAATCTCTCATCAACTCCTTCCTCTGCTATTTATTTACCTGTGTGATCTTGGCCAAATCACTACCCTAGTCTGCTTTCCAGTTTCCTCATTGTATCAAATGAGAAGATTGAATTAAATGTCTTCTGTAGCAGCTCTCTGTGATCTTATGACCCTAGAAGTTATTTGCTCAAACCTCCCTTTCCAGGTCACAAATATACTCTGTGTCATCATATGGTCACTTAGTTTCTGTTTGAATATTTCCAGCAATTGATGAACTCACTAGCCTTTAATCACTGAATGGGTGTTGCCCCAGACAAAGGGAGACCTGGAAAAGACCTTAGCTTAAAAAGGCCAGGGTCTCCTAGTGCATCTAGGGCCATTACCAGTCATCATGATGTATGTCTTGCCACTGAACTCCAGTGCCTCCGGAGGAGTGAAGATGGTGACATTGCGCAGCTCTGTCTTGCGAGCCAAGATAACCTCCTCCTGACGTCATTGGTCCTCTTCAAGAATGAAGGATAAACAACAATTATTTTATGGTAGCCCATCCTATTATTAGAAAGTCTATTAGAGAGCTCTTTTTGACATCAGACAGAACTCAGTCTCCCGTAATTTCCATCCTTGTTTCCTTATTCTGATTTATACAACTCCAAAGAGCAAGTCTAATCCCTCTCCTGTATAATTTGTTGCTGTTCAGTCGTTTCTGGTTCTTCATGACCCCAGTAGAGTTTTTCTTGGCAAAGAAACTAGAGTGGTTTGCCACTTCTTTCTCCAGCTTCTTTTACAGATGAGGAAACTGAGGTAAACAGGGTAAAGTGACTTGCCCAGGGTAACACGGCTAGCAAGATTTGAACTCAGGACAATGAGTTTTCCTGCCTCTAAGCCTGACGTTCTATGCACTGACACAACTTGACTGCCTTCTCGTATTAAATCACCATTTGTCTTGTCTTTCTTCTCTGCTTCTACTCTAGTCGTCAGTTCTTACCATTCATTTTCCTCAGTTCCTTTTATAATTTTGCAAGTTGTATGACTTCCCTAAGCCCTGACTCTATCATGGCTGTCCTCCCCTGGCTGATCTCAGGTGTCTATGTGAATGAGTTTCCCACTGAAAGCTACATGCCCTCTTCCTTCACCTGCCATTCTGAACAGTTAGGTTTTTGCAGGTGGAGGAGAGACTAGATTTGCTAGCAGGCTTGCTTTACATCAGCCCTTGGGACATTTTGGAGGCTCAGTAAGCAACTCACAATAGAATTACCAACCATCACATTTCTGATTGAGTCATCATCATTCCTGTAGGAGTACTATTCACCTAGAGATTTGGAAATGTGTTTATGGTTTGGGTTTTGCCTTGTGTGTTGCAGTCTATAGGTTTAGTGAGCTGATACTGGCTAAAAGTTGTGTAGAATACAGTTTGATGTATGGAGCCCTGCAGCTTTAGTACTTGAAGGCTTTTCTATTGAACAGAACAAAATGATATGAAAAAATTACAGCAGAACAAAACAGCTGAGCTAAGCAATATAATGAAGAGGTAAAGCAAAGGGAAAGCTGAGTCATTATTGGGAAGGATGCAAGGAAGGAAGGAAGGAAGGAAGGAAGGAAGGAAGGAAGGAAGGAAGGAAGGAAGGAAGGAAGGAAGGAAGGAAGGAAGGAAGGAAGGAAGGAAGGAAGAAGGAGGAGGGGAAGTAGGCAGGAAGAAAGGAGATGAGAGGAAAGGAGGAAAGAGGGAGAAAGAAGAAAGAAAAGAAATGAGGGAGGAAGGAAAGAAAAAAGAAAGAAAGGAAAGAAGGAAAAAGGAGGGAGGAAGGGAAAAAAGAAGAAGGAATGAAGAGAGAGTGGGAGAGAGGATAATATAAAACATTTATTAAATACTATGTGCTAGGTACTGTTGCTAAGTGCTGGGAATGAATATGCAAGCAATCAAGACAGTCTGCCCTAAAGGAATTTATATTTTAATGGGGGAAGAAAACAATTAAAGGGTAGCTAAAAAAGGCAGATAGGCAATGCAGGCATCAGCATGGTTTGGAAATGTCTAGGGAGTGACAAGAAGTTTGTTCCTACCAACATAAGATGAAAACTTATTTACCAGGCAACTCAGTGGTGCAGTGGATAAAGAGTACTGGGCCTGGAATCAGGGAGACCTGAGTCCAAATCTGTGTAACTAACTGTGTAACCTTGGGTAAGTTACTTTACCTCAGTCTACCTCAGTTTCTTCAACTGTAAAGTGGGTATAATAGCACCTACCTCTTAAGGTTGTTGTGAAGATCAAGTGAGATAATATTTGTAAAGTCCCTGGCACAAAGTAGATTCTTAATGGGAGGATGGTTGAAGTGCATGCAGCCTAGTCTGGAAATGGAAAAGAGAGAGTTGTTTTTTTTCCAAAAGAGTTGTTGAGATATGTAATATCTGAGACATTACATCCAGTGTGAAATTTCTTTACTTGAGTGATCTGAATAAATGAAATTGTATAGACTGTGGATTTTTTATCTTTTTTGTGTATCATAAACACTTTTGACTGGCAGTCTATTGAAGCCTATATATCCCTTCTTAGAGCAATGTTTCTAAACGCATATAATAACATGCATGGGATTCCAAAGGGAAATAATTATACTGAAATATAGTTATCAGAATATTAAAAACAAAAACAAACTCATATTGGAAAGAAATTTGGAATTATGCCCAAAGAGTTATAAAACTGTATATACCCTTTGACCCAAAAGTTAGGTTGGTTTCCCAAGGTGATCAGGGGAAAGGAAAAGAATCTATATGTTCTAAAATATTTATAGCAGTTATTTTTGTAGTGGCAAAAAACTGGAAAATGAGGGGCATGTCCATCAATTAGAGAATGACTTAATAACATAGCATATGATTGTAATGGAATATGTCTGTGCTGGAAGGAATGAAGGGCAAGTTGATTTTGGAAAAACTTGAAAAAGTGGTGCCAAGATGGTGGAGTAAAAGCAGGAATGTCCTTGAACTCTCCCCTCAACCCTTCCAAATAATTGTAAAAATGACTCTAAACAAATTCTAGAGCTGCAGAACCCACAAAGCGAAAAAGTGAAATAACTCTCCAACCCAAGACAGCCTAGCAGGATGACAGGAAGCATCTATTTCACAGGGCTGGGACAAGAGCAAGCAGAGCATGGTCCAGTATGGGCCACACCAGCACAGACAGGGTCAGAGCAGGCCTCAAGGGACTGAATCATTGGCAATTGTGGCAATTTCCAGACTCTTCAACCCATAAACACCAAAATGGTCAATGGGAAACCTCTGTGGGACCTGTCCAATCCAACCCAGGATAGTGGGGGTGGTGGCAGTGACTATTTCCCAAGATCTGGGCTCACAGATGGTGGGGGATTATGTGGCTGATATAAAGTCCCTGAAGCCTGGGATGAAACATCCACCCCCCCAACCCCACCCCCACTGGAAGCAGAGTCCTACTTTGAAGAAGGGAACATGAGCAAACAGCATAAAAAACCTCAGACTATAGAATCTTACTTTGGGGACAAAGATCACAATATACAACCAGAAGAAGACAACAATGCCAAAGCACCCACATCAAAAGCCTCCAAGAAAAATAAGAATTGGTCACAGACCATAGAAGAGCTCAAAAAAGATATTGAAAATCAGGTAAGAGAAGCAGAGGAAAAATTGGGAAGAGAAATGACAGTGATGCAAGAAAATCATGAAAAATGAGTCAACAGCTTACTAAAAGGCACTCAAAAAATACTGAAAAAATAACAACTTAAAAAATAGACTTATCCAAATGGCAAAGATGTCCAAAAAGCTAATGAGGAGAAGAATACCTTAAAAAGTAGGATTGGCCAAATGGAAAAGGAGGTCCTAAAGCTCACTGAAGAAAATAATTCCTTCAAAACTAGAATGGAGCAAGTGGAAGCTAATGACTTTATGAGAAATCAAGAAATTATAAAAGAAAACCAAAAAAATGATAAAATAGAAGACTATGTGAAATATCTCATTGGAAAAACCACTGACCTGGAAAATAGATCCAGGAGAGATCATTTAAAAATTATTGGACTACCTAAAATTCACAATCAAAAAAAAAAAAACCTAGACATCATCTTTCAAGAAATTATCAAGGAAAACCACCCTCGTATTCTAGAACCAGAGGGTAGATTAGAAATAGAAAGAATTCACCAATCACCTCTTGAAAGAGATCCCAAAAGGAAAACTCCTAAGAATATTGTAGCCAAATTCCAGAGTTCTCAGGTTTAGGAGAAAATATTGCAAGGAGCCAGAAAGAAATAATTTGAGCATTATGGAAATACAATCAGGATAACACAATATCTAGCAGCTTCTACACTGAGGAATCAAAGATCTTGGAATATGATATTCTGGAGGTCAGAGTGGGATAGCAATTAAGAATTAACTAACCAACAAAATTGAGTATAATGCTTCAGGTGAAAAATGGTCATTCAGTGAAATAGAAGAATTTTAAGCATTCTTGATGAAAAGACCAGAGTTGAACAGAAAATCTGACTGTCAGATACCAGAATCTAGAGAAGCATGAAAAGGTAAACAGGAAAGAGAAATCATAAGGGCCTTATTGAAGTTGAACTGTTTACATCACTACATGGAAAGATGATATTTGTAACTCATTAGGTCTTGCTTAGTTTCAAGGTAGTTGGAGGAAAAAATAGATAGATAGATAGATAGATAGATAGATAGATAGATAGATAGATAGATAGATAGATAGATAGATAGATAGACAGCACAGGGTAAGTTGAATATGAAGAGATATCTAAAAAATAAAATTAAGATGTGAGAGAGGAATATATTGAAAGGAGAAAGAGAGAGATAGAATAGGGTAAATCAGCTCACACACAAGAGGCAAGAAAAAGGTTTCACAAAAGAAGGGAAGAGGGGGGAAGTGAGAAGGAATGAGTGAACCTTACTGTCATTGAATTTGGCTTAAGGAGGAAATAACACACACTCAATTTGGTATCTTATCCTACAGGCAAGTAAGGGGAAAGGGGACAGGGGTGGTGGAATGATAGAAGGGAAGGCAGATTGAGGAAGGGGGTAGTCAGAAGCAAACACTTTTGAAAAGGGGCAGGATCAAAGTTGAAAATAAAATAAGTGGGTGGTGGGATAGGATGGAGGGAAATATAGTTAGTCTTTCACAACATGACTGTTCTGGAAATGTTCTGCTAACTACATATGTATAACCTATTTAGAATGGCTTGCCTTCTTAATGAGGGCTCATGGAGAGGGAAGAAGGAAGAGAATTTGGAACTAGAAACTTCAAAAGCAAATGTTAAAAATTGCTCTTACATGCAACTGGGAAATAAGATATATAGGCAATGGAGCATAGAAATCTATTATTGCCCTACAAGAAAGTACAGGGGAAGGTGGAGAGTGATAAAAGAGAGGACAGACTGCGGGAAGGACTAATCAGAATGCATGCCATTTTGGGGTGGTGGGGAGGGAAGAGATGGAGAGAAAATCTAGAACTCAAAATCTTGTGGAAATGAATGTTGAAGACTAAAAATAAATTAAAGAATTTTTTAAAAAGACGTATGAAATAATGAAGAGTGAACGAGCAGAAGACAACATTGTATACAGTAACAGTGGTACTGTTCAAAGAGTGACTATGAGAAACTAAGCTATTTTGAGTAAGATGATCATTCATATAAACTAAGAAGGACTCATGAAGGAAAATGCCATCCACCTCCTGAGAAAGAACTGACACATGGAAATAGGTATTGTATGGTTCTGCATATGCATGCATATCAAATATTGACCTTCTCCAATGCAGGGTTGCAAGAGAGGGGGGGAAACAACTCAAAACTCAACATAAACTTAAAAAGATAAATGGAAACAAATTCATGGACCCCCAGTTTAAGAATCCCTGGTCTAGTTTCATCCTAAGACATACATTTAGGGCAAGACAATTTTCTATCTTTTAAGTTTTTGTTGAGTTCTGGCCTTGGAACCAGAGGACTTGGGTTTGAATCTGGTTTCAATCCCTGATCTTCCATGTCCCACTTTAGTCTTTGGGCCAGTCACTTAAACCTCTCTGGAATTCAAATTATTTACCGTCAAATTGTGGATGTTTGACTACCTGCCCTCTAATTCTGTTCCATAAAAGCTCTGATTCTGTGACTACTTGACCCAGATATGCCACTCTTAAGCGTATACTTCAAAGGGGTCAAAGACAAAGGGAAAAGTCACTTTTATACACAAATATTATAGTAACACTTTTTGTAGTAGTAAAAGCATGGCAAGAAAGTAGGTTCCCATAGATTGGTTAATGGTTGAACAAAGTATGGTGTATGTTTCAAGAAATTACAAATATGAGAAATTCATTGAAACTTGGGAAGCCTTCTATGAACTAACACAAAGTGAAGCAATAGAATCAAGGGAACAACATATAAATGCCAATCATAATATAAAGGAAACCACTAAAATCTGTCAGACTTTGAATCAGTGTAATGGCCAACCTTAACTCCAGGAGACTAAGGATGAAATATACTTTGTTATGGGGGTAGAGAAGGACAGGTGGGGAAAGAGGCATATACTGTCAGACACTGCTAATGCGCCAGTATGATTTGATTGAATGTGCTTCTTTGTTACAAGAGATTTCTATTAGAATCCTATTGGGAAATGTACTTCTTTCCCTTCTTTGCAGAGATGAGACACTATGACTATGGAACATAACATAAACTATCAGATGCCAATGACATGAGGCTTAGTTCTGCTAAACTTTTTTCCCCTCTTTCTTTTATGTTCTTTGTTACAAGAAATGATTCACTGGGTAGGGAAGGTGGGATGGATATATTAAAAAATGAAGGAAATTAAAATTTTAAAAATACAAATAAAATGTTTTAAAAGGGCATAAGCTGGATGTTTGTAGCTAGAGATCAGGTTGTAACTAGTTCTATGAGCTAGAGCTGGTTGCTATAGTAATACTGCCAATTATTTTGTTTCTCCCTACCTCAGCTAAAATATTGATCAGAAAGGAGGTAGATGGCAGGGAGTGAATTAGTAAAGGACTGAGAAATCTATTCCTTCTTTGAAAACAAATAAACATGGGGTTTTTCAAGAACAGTGAAATCCCACACAGTATAACAAATTATTCTTTTCTATCATCTGTTTGTATGGAGAAGTAGAAAATACTTCGAACAGGAGATTTGAAAAGAGGCACTCTCTTCCTTTTCTCTCATAATGTTTTCTTTGTCTTGTTAGCTAAAAAAATGACACTGATCTGGAAAAGGCAGACCAGAACCTGCCTCTGAGTAGCTGTGAGTATGTGGCTAGGTCCTTGCCCCTAGAGAGAAGTTCAAAGGCAAGGGCTTTTGATGCCAAACTGACCTGAAGTCTTAAATCATTGAGGTCATTGACACACCATCAGAACTTTTTGGTTCAAAGTTAAGAAATTCAGAGCAAGTGTAAATAAACATTCCAACTGTTGTGCTATGAGAAATGATGAGCAGGATGGCTTTAGAAAAGACTTATAAGAGTTACATAAACAGATGCAAAGTGAAGTGAGCAGAACCAAGAGAACCCACATGATACAAAGTAACAGCAACATTGTAATGATGAAACATTGTAACTGGGAAAGACTTAGCTACTTTGATCGAGACAATAATCCAAAACAATTCCAAATGAAAAATACGAGAAAGAGAGAGAGAGAGAGAGAGCCAATAAAGACTAAGGACAGATTGTAGTATAACTTTTCCCCTTATTTTTCTTGAATTTTTGACAACATAGATAGTATGGAAATATATTTTGCATGATTTCACATGTATAATTGATATCATATTCTCAATGGATGGAGGAGGGACTGGAGGGAGGGAAAGAATTCAGAATTCAAGTTTTAAAAATGAATGTTAAAGAGAAAGAGAAAAAAATAAACATTTCAACTTGAGATTAGGAAAAGAAAAGGTTAAATTAAGTAGTGACAGAAAAAAGTTTAGGATTAGTGAGAAAGATCACCAAAATGGACCTGAATTTCAGTTTTCTTTAAAAAGTTTGTTCTATCATATGTTTAGATAACTTCCTGGTATTTAGGGTTTGCTATTTTATAACAATAAAATGCACTTACATTTTATTATGTATATAGTAATATATATGTATGGATGTGGATACATGGATAGATAGATAGATAGATAGATAGATAGATAGATAGATAGATAGATAGATAGATAGACAGATTACACATATGAGCTGGAAAACATTCTCAGTTATCCATACCTCTGGAAATATGGCTGAGGACATAATTAAGACAGTACTTTCATTTGGTATCTGGGAGGAAAAAATTTCTTGAGGACTAGTCTTATAAATCTAACCTCTAGATTGGCAGTAGTAAATGGCACAATGTAATTTTCATTTTGCTTAGATATAAATGAGTCCAAAGTTTGTTCCAAACACTAGGTCAAAGATAAATACTCACAGGAAGAGAAATTTTCTCTAGAGACTAAGTTCTAATGAATCCAAAGTAGGGAATCCATAGTCCCTCCTCTAAGTAACCCAGGCTGAGCTCAGGGTTTTTACATGACATTTTAAAAGCATTAGTTTTTCTAGAAATTTCCTAACTAGGATTTAAATTTTTAATTTGGAGTTAGGCAGTAACCCTCAAATTTAGGAGCCATCTTTTTTCTATTAGTGCTATGAAGCCCCCTTTTTTATCCTTTCCCTCCACCCAATATCCCCTTCATTTCCTTCCATTCATTTGCATCATTTTGGAGTTTAAGCTCCAATTTGCTCCTGGAGCTTGGATGCTTGAAAAGGATGCCAGTGGTTACAGGCCCACTCCTCTGACTAGGGCTGCTCAGACTGCAAATGTCTTCTTTTCAATTTGAGCAGAAGGAACAAAGTGTACTTCTGTAGGTTGGGATAAAATTGTGCCAAAAAATATTGGACTACTTGATGACATTGTTAGGCACCCTGGCAACCTGGTGCTTAGGAAGTATGGAGTGCTGTCTCACCTTTCTTGGCTCTGATGATCTCCCTTGGCCTCAAAATATCTCCCATAGGCACACACAAGGAAGAGGATGGCAGTCAGAGGCACAAACATAAATTCCAGGCCTTCAAGCAAACCTCCCTCCCATTCATCAGTTCATTGCTCTCTAGAAAAGTCTGCCTGGGGGGTCCCTCAATTTGTACCCAGTCCTGGCAAAGTGACTATGTGGGTGTCAGTTCTGTCCATGGTGATAGTGTGCGTTCATCCTTCACTGCCAGAGAAGACTATGCCATCAGAGAAATAATGACATGACTTGCACGTGACTTTGTTTTGAGGGAGGGAGGGCTGTGCAGGTCACCAGCCTTACTTCTCCTCCAGAGCCATCTGAATCCAGTGACCAGATATTTGTTAGAGTGACTGGAGATGACCCAGGATGAGGCAATTGGAGTTAAGTGACTTGCCCAAGGTCACCCAGCTAGTGAGTGTCAAGCGTCTGAGGTGAGATTTGAACTCAGGTCCTCCTGACTCCTGCACTGGTGCTCTACAGTGATAGTATTTCCAAGGGGTTAAGAAGGTGAAAACAATCATAGCATTTCCTTTGTTTCAGAGAGTAAAGGAAAGGTCAACAGCAAAGAAAGGTGTTTAGAGATGACAGTAATCATAGTGAGGTTTGTACTAAGGAAATGGGGGGGAAGGTAGAGGCCGCAGGGTATGGTAGAAAGAACTCGATTCGGAGTCCAAAGGATGTGGGTATAATTCTTAACACTGACACTTATTACTTATGTGATCTTATTCAAGTCACTTAACCTCTATGGGTCCAAGTTTTTTCATCTATAAATCTATAAGTTTGAATAGATGCCTGCATGATCCCTTCTGGCCAAGTTCCATTGGAGCCAAGTTCCATTTTATTCTTTATTCTCCGAAGAAGACACAATCTGGATGTCCTAGACCTGAACTTCAGTTTTAAGCCTGACTGTATTGTCTTGAGTGATGGAACATAACTTTAAGCTTTGGTAAGCTTTGATTGAGTGTTGAGCTGCTGGAACTTAGAGAAACCTAGAAAGACTGAGAATCTGTTGTTCAGTCTGGTCATTACTGAGCACTCAGTATTTTTGTTATTTGTAGCATTTCCTTCTCCAAGATTCAAACCTGATGCTTCAGGATAGTGCAAAGGTGATCCTGGAATCTTGATGGAGTCTCAATGGAGTGTCCTACAAAGCTGGGAAATCTTTAAATACTGGCAAGCGCCAGAAGTTTGTCATCCAAGGATCAGTGCATCTGAGCACAGGCAGGCTTCTTACTAAAAAGATGGCTACAAGACGTTGGTTCTTTTGTCCCATCCAGTCATGAGTACTGATTACTAGACATGGAAAGGTCAATGAACAAATGTATCAATCAATGAAAAGGCCTCTCTAGCCTGGACTTGAGTTTCTTTTCCAACCCCAATGCAAATGGAGGAGTTCAGTCTCCACAATGTGATTACTACATCCCCTTAGGGTTCTAGGTGTGGCCTTGAGTAATTGAGGATTTACACTACTATTCTAAAATACTCTTAACTAAAAGCTAATGAAGATGATAACCCATAATCACAATGGGAAGTACACCATTTGGCTTATGGCTTATAGACTTCATTAGCTTTTAGTAAGGAGTATTTTAGTATAGTTGTGTAATTAGTACATGAATTGATAATTAATTTTTGAAATAATGAAATGGGGTAGACACCCCCAGTTCTTTGGGTATTTATTGGGAAAGACTACTATTGGAAGCAAGAAATGGGCTGGCAATCACACTTTAATTAAATACAGAGAATATGAGACAAAAAGGGCCAGAAAGGCAGAGACAAGTGGCGAAAAGTCATACAGAGGCAGATGGCAACATGGCGACAGGGAACGGAATGGTGAAGGAAGGCAGCATGGAGAAGCTGTAGGATGGGGAGAGACAGAGAATATCACTCATGTGACCACAGTTTAGAGTTTGGAGTTCTATGGACTCTTAAGGAATGAAAGAGTAATTGGAGAATTGGAGTTTTGGGTCTAATTTTTATACAAGTTTTTTGAGAAATGAACCAACTCTCTGTTGCACATTGAGGTTGGTTCATTAGCATATCCAAATCATCTAGAAATTATTAGTAAAACTTCAACTTATCATCTCAAAGTGATCAGTGCCTTTCTGATGTTCTGGTGATCTGGCTTTGTAGAGGTCTGGAACTTGTCTGGGATAGTTTTCCCCTGGTTCAGCACTTAGCTGAATTAACCAGGAGGTTAATTTTTATTAATATATGACACAATTTGTGACTTACTCTTCTTTGATGTTGGGATGGATTGAGGCCTGGGGCTCTTTCTCCCAGCCAATCCCTTCTCACGGCTTGGTTAGAACATTCTCACCCCTATGCTTACTCATATCTCTTAAGCCAAACTAGCTTGATATTTCATAAATGGCCAAATTTACTCAGCTAATTCAAATCCACTTTTTATGTTCATTTCGATTAATCAAGGGATTTGGGGGTACTTTTTCTGAAGCTTATAATTGATCCAGGGAAGAAATATTCTCACCTAGTTAAGATATCAAGGTTTAGTATCTGGACACTTTAAATGGGACGGAATGATTTGATCAATTTACTCAGTGAAGTTTACACTTGCTCAATTATTTAAGAATTTACTAAGTGCCAGGTACCATGCTAAGCTTTGGAGATACAAATATAAAAAACCTGATGTTTTCTGCCCTCAAGGAGCTTCTGTTGTAATCGGAGAAGGCAACACATATAGGAAGGTGGTGGCCAGGGAGGATGTTTTTATATGGGAATGAGAGGGAAAGTGAGTAGTCATAGGACCAGTGATTGACATATTCCTTCCAGAATGTTTATTCTGGTATTTATTGTATTTATTTGATTCCTGTTCCCAGAATAAAAAGTTGAAGAGTAGGGTTGAAAGATGGGGGGGAAGGTACACACACACACACACACACACACTCACTCACTCACTCACACACACAGAGGATAGCATGAGAGGAAGACAGCTGAAGTACTGTTTGACAGGTTAAATATAATGAACTTTCACTGGTCAGAAGTGGAAGATTTGGGAGAGAGATGGATTATCACCCATCAATCATGCCAAGTGTAAATGGAAACAACTTGGAATAAAGGTGGCCAAAGTGGAAGATGGAGTTCCCCCAGTGGTAAAATGATGAATCTTCTGAAGTTGAAATAAGGATGCTCTTTAGGAAGCTGTCTGGTTTTTTCCTTATTGATAGATATAAATGTATATATGCATATCTCTGTCTACCTATCTTTATGGTGGCACAGTTGGTAGAGTGCCAAGGCTGAAGTCAAGAAAACATGAGTTCAAATTCAGCCTCGGACATTTACTACTGTGTGACCCTGGGCAAGAACTGGAGAAGGAAACGGTGACCCCCAGTGGGATCACAAAGAGTTGGATGTGACTGAATGACAACAAATTTATTATGAATTTATGGTGCACATTAGCAAACACTGATGGCATATGGTTATCTGCCAGACTCTGTGCTGAGTGCTGAGGAGACAAAGACAAAAATAAAATAACTCCTGCCCTCTAGAAGCTTATATTCTAGCAAGGGAGACAATATATTCATATGTAAATAAAATAATAAAATGAGTACAAAATAGTCTTTGGGGGAATCTCTCATTCTCTTTTTCATTCTCTGTCTCTCTGTGTCTGTCTCTCTCTGCGTCTGTCTCTGTCTCTGACTCTCTCTGTCTCTCTGTCTCTCTCAGTCTCTGTCTCTCTCAGTCTCTGTCTCTCTCTGTCTCTGACTCTCTCTGTCTCTCTGTCTCTCTCAGTCTCTGTCTCTCTCAGTCTCTGTCTCTCTCCGTCTCTCTCCTTCTCTCTCCTTCTCTCTCTCTCTCTCTCTCTCTCTCTCTCTCTCTGTCTCTCTGTCTCTCTCAGTCTCTGTCTCTGTCTCTGTCTCTCTCTCTCTCTCTCTCTCTGTCTCTCTCTCTCTCTGTCTCTCTCTGTCTCTCTGTCTCTCTGTCTCTCTGTCTCTGTCTCTCTGTCTCTCTCTCTCTGTCTCTGTCTCTCTGTCTCTCTCCGTCTCTCTCCTTCTCTCTCTCTCTCTCTCTGTCTCTCTGTCTCTCTCAGTCTCTGTCTCTGTCTCTGTCTCTGTCTGTCTCTCTCTCTCTCTGTCTCTCTGTCTCTGTCTCTCTCTGTCTCTCTGTCTCTGTCTCTCTCTGTCTCTGTCTCTCTCTGTCTCTCTGTCTCTCTCAGTCTCTGTCTCTCTCTGTCTCTCTGTCTCTCTGTCTCTGTCTCTCTGTCTCTCTCTGTCTCTCTGTCTCTGTCTCTGTCTCTCTCTCTCTCTCTCTGTCTCTCTGTCTCTGTCTCTCTCTCCTCTCTCTCTGTCTCTCTCTGTCTCTGTCTCTCTGTCTCTGTCTCTGTCTCTGTCTCTGTCTCTCTCTCTCTCTCTCTCTCTCTCTCTCTCTCTCTCTCTCTCTCTCTCCCTCTCTCTCCTCTTTATGTTAACTTGGCTCTTTCCCCTTGATCCTCTCCCCCTCCCCCTTGAACACAAGGGGCCTGGAGGAAGAAGAGCAGGCTGTCGCTGACATCATCTGGCCTCAGGGACCAGTCTCAGTGAGCAGGTGTTGGTCACACTCTCATCTCTGCAGGGGGGGAGGAGTCCCAGTTAGACTAGGAGTGAAAACAAAAGCAGGGAAAGGAGAAAGCAAAGAGAATTTCCTATTTTACTTCGTTCTGTTCCAGTGATTTGGAGGCTGCCAGGAAGGGCAGGTTCATCACATTAATACCAACCCCCCTTGTGCACCCGCCACAGAGGCCGTTCTGAGTGACCAGATTCTCCTGCTCATCTGATGGAGTATGTAGCAGAGAGGATCAATCACGCCCTTCTCTACCCCACAGTTAAAGTGTTGTCATTATATTTCCCAAACTCCACACATCATTCTGTGGGAGCCCCCTCCTGGGTACCCACATTCTTGGAAGTGATCAGGTTTTCAGAAGTTGGGAGTATATGAGTCGTATTAAGTGATCTGCCCCCTCCCCTCCAAGACATCTTAATCATGTGGGTGATTATTTAAAAGTAGCATCTCCCTTTCATTTCCTCTGCTAACTTCCTTAAGCTAAAGCATCTCCCATAGTGAAGGATCTCAATTTCTTTTCTCCTCCATGGATTCATTAACTTGTTTTCTAGTTTCAAGAATACCATTCTAAATTGTTTTCCTTTTTAGTAATTAGAAAAATATAGTAAAGTGCTCTGTTTGAAAGGGGCTTCCTATCATTTTCATGACATAAAACCAAAGTGAATTCCTGTAGTCCTGGGAGCAGCTGTTTGCTGTATAGAAACCTTGCTGTGGATGCCAAGATGGAGGCTAGCACTGAAGCAGTCCTTCCATTAGGTCTTGGGGCTGCCCAAACAGGTGCATGGTATATTTGCAAGAATGGCATTTTCTGTCTTGCCAGAGTCAAAATGCTGGAGAACTGGGCACCGAAGGATTGAAACTGTGCTCCTTTAAAGGTCCTCAGGAGGCTGGGGCTGGTGGCTGACCCCAGAGAGCAAGCTGGCCGAAGCAGCAGATTGACAGTAATTAAAGCATGATCTATGGTTTCTGGGCATGCCTGGTGGGGGAGGGGTTTCCTTGGGCAGGAATTCTGGCCTGAATGAGCAGCAAGAAACGGAGCTGTACTGCACCACAGAGACTGCAGTATGCGCTGGCACCAGGCAGCAGGGCCTGCTGGGGGTGGGGCAGAGCCAGGCTCAGCAGGGCTTCTGTCCTTCTCCAAATGTTATTTGGAATCCGGAAAGGGATGAGAAAAAATGTCTTGATAAAAAAAAAGCTGGAAATGGTATGGGGGCAGGGGAGAAGGAGAAATGCTGCAGTGCCATGCAGATTTTTCAAACAAATGACACAAAACTTAAATTCCCAAATGGCAGAATTGAAACATCCTGTCTTGCAAGTCTAAGGCAACCCACCATTCCCTCTCCATGTCATTCATAAGTGGTCATCCAGTCTTTGCTTGAAGCCCTGCAGTGTGTGAATGTGTGAGGCGAGTCCACGAATGCCAAGTGTAGCCCATTTCCCTTTAGATGATTTCTGATTGCTTGAACGTTTTTCTTCTCATCTGGCCTAAAACTGCCTGCTTACAATAGTCTGCTTACTGCTGTTGCTGCTGCTACCCTCTGGGCCAAGCAGAACAAATTCCCTTCTTCCCCCAGATCACCCTTCAAATACTCTGACAGTCAGTATTTTCACTGTTAAGGCTTCTCTTTCAATGAGAATACCTTATTCCTACCGTATAGGGCCATGGGGATAGCAGATTTGAAAGCCCTTTAATGAGTCAAAAGAGCACCATAAAACTTGGAAGCAGTATTTATTATCTTTTCTCTTTCCCCAGAACAGCCTGAAAATCAGGTAGCTCCAAAAATTACTCACAGGGCTATTGTGCACTTTGCTAATGCTGGGTATTTTAAAAACAAAAGTGAATTAATATTAGCCTATTTTAAGAAGTTTGATGCCCCCTTGAGAGGAATGAAAGCACCCTGAGGTAACTCCAAACCAAGGTGAGGGATATTTCTAAGTAATGGGCTTCTTGCTTAGTCATTCGGCCATGTCTGACTCTTCTTGAACACTTTGGGGTTTTCTTGGCAAAGATGGTTACAGTGGTTTGTCATTTCCTTTTCTAGTAGATTAAGGCAAACAGGGTTAAGTGACTTGCCCCAGGTCATACAGAAGAGAGTGTTTGAAATTTGATTTGAACTCAGAAGTTCCTGACTCCAGGCTTGGTGCTCTATCCACTGATAGAGCTGACTCCAAGAGAATGTGCTAGATGTGTTGTCATTTTACGAAATAAACATTTGTCATAACACCAATAGTTCAGAAATTTTTCTTTGTATCCAGCCTAAATCTGTCTCCTAAAACTTCCACTCTCCCATGGGGCCTACTGCTGTCCTCTAGAGCCAGAATACGTCTAATCCTTCCAGGTAATTGCCCTCCTATTAGTCTGTACTCCTACCAGGTATAGATACTGATTGTAAAGTAGGATGCTCCTTCTCTGACTCAACAGGTGACTTTATTAAAATGTGTGTGTGTGTGTGCTATTGACTAATGTTGCCCTGACCCCCTCCTGCTCAACCCCCCCATGACCAAGAATAACAATTGAATGTTCTAAAAGTGGCCCTCTTCTCTGCCATGAGGTTGGGAGAATCTATTCCCTTGAACATTCATTGGTTTTTTTTTTTTTTAATTACTCAGAGTTCAGTTTTCTTTTAAAGTTCTTTTCATTTGCATTCTTATAGTTGCTGACTATATTATTCTTTGGTACTGCTCATTTCCCTCCCATTGGTTCATAGAGATCTCCCCTGCTTTGATTCATATTAATCATTCCTTACTGCCCACAATACTTCGTTATGCCACATGCTATAGGTTTTTCAGTCATTCTTTATTTGATGATGTACCCACTTTGCTTTGAGTTTTTTGCTACCACAAAGAGCTCTTTGACTTTCTTGGAGTATATATCCCAAAGTAGGACATATTCATTAAAAGCTATGGAGAGTTTCAGTAATATTTTTGCACAATTCCAGATTGAAATCCAGAAGAGTTGAACCACTTCACAATTTCACCCACAGAGCATTGGTGTGCCTGTAAGCCCTCCAACACTGACTGTTCCCCTCTTTGGCTATCTTTGGAATTTGCATGAAGCCAGCAGGTGACTGGTTTCCAAGTTTCGGGTAGGTGGGGAAGAGCTTTGCTTCCTTTTAACAGAGTTAAGCTAGAATATGCTTAGTTGTAGTTGGGGAGGGATGGGAGAGATACACAGGAAATAACAAGAAAGCTTACTCTGTGACAAGAAACCTTCTTTGTCTGCTTTTAAGAGATTACTTTTCATATAGCTTAGCTGTAAGCTTTGCTTTATCATCACTGCTGGTGCTTCCAGCTGGAAGAAATCCGAAAGCTAAAAGCCTGAAACTTCCAGAGTAGGAGGGCATTTGGCAGTGGTGTTATTAATACTGTGGAGACTCACTGCCTGGACAGTGGCCTTATGGGTAATCAGATGAGAAATGTCTTGAGTCTAGAATTTCCCACTGGATCTGCCTTCAGACACTGCAATGTTCAGATTCACATTTGCTGCTGTGGATACATTCTTATAAGGCTGTAGGGCAATGGGAAAAGAAAAAAATATCTGACCTACCAATTTGCTATTGCCATTTTTTTATACCCTGTCAGAACTGTGCCACATAAAAATTTAGAGTAATCTAGAGTCTAGACAGTGAACTATTTGAGAGAGCAGACATTGATTATATCAATAGGTACAGGAAAAGCTTTTGCTAAAGTACAACACCAATTTCTGTTTAAAATAACACACACTAGAAAGCATAGGAAAAAATGGACCTTTCCTTAATATGGTAAATCATATTCATTTGTTAAGCATCGTCATTATATATAAGAGAGATACACTAATGGCTTTTTAAAAAACAGGATCAAAGATAAAGCAAAATTGTCTATTATTCCTATTACCATTTGTAACATAGTTACAAATGTTACATAGTAATGTTAGAAATCTAGCTATTGCAACAAGACAAGAAATTTTAGGAATAAGCAAAAGTAAAAGGGAAATAAAATTATTGCTTTTTGCAAATGATAGTGTTATATATAATAGAGAACCCTAGAGTCAACAAAAATTCATTGAAATAATTTCAGCAAAGCAGTAGGATATTAAATAAAATCATCAGGCTGTCTATGTATTACCTATAAAATCTAGCAGGAAGAGATTTAGAAAGGAAATTCCATTTAAATTAACTAAAAATATGTAAAATATTCAGGAGTTTACCTACTGAAACATACACAGGAGACCTATAAATATAACTACAAAATGCTTTTTAGAGAAATAAAGATAGACCTAAATAGATGGAGAGATAGAAATCTCTTATAGTTGGGCTTTGTCAATATAAAAAAAGTGATTGATTTTAATAATAATTTAATTTATTGATTATTTTAGTAATTTGATTTTAAATTTAATATTTTAATAATGCTTTTAAATTATTATTCATTGATACTTTTAATAGCAATTTAATTAATAATGTTACCTAAAATAATTTACCTTTTTAGTGCTACATCAATCAAACTACCAAATCAAAAACAGTTTAGAGAGCTAGGGAAAAGAAAATAGAGGAGGCATCTGTACTCCCTTGCAGAAAAAAAAATCTTATGCATTCAAAGGACTTAAAATGATAAATTTAAAGCTGGAATGGATCCTAGAGATTATTCCCCTCTTCCCAATATTATAGATGAGGAAACTAAGGTCCGGAGATGTTAAATTATTAGCCCAAGGTCAACCAGCTTGTGTATAGCAGAACTGAGACTCAACCTTAAGAGACAGTGTGGTCTAATCACCAAGAGCATTGACTCTGAAGTCAGAGGACCTGGTTTCAAGTTCTACCTCTGATGTGTGTTACCTGTATGACCTTGGTCAAGTCATTTCATTTTCTTGGGCCTCAGTTTCCTCATTTTTCAAATGTTGATCTTGAACTTCTGATGTCCCTTCCTGATTTAGTCCTATTATTTCAAGTCCAGTGTTCTTTCCACTGAAACATACTTCCTCTTTTTTTGTAACTGTGCGGCAAAGTCTAAAATCCCCTTTATAGTAATAGAAACCTCTTAGGAAGCTAGAAAAAAGGGAGATTGACTGAGATAACACCAATGAGCATGTGAGACTATTGATCTTTAGGTACCTTTATGCAAAAACGTACCTGGGATTTTTCTAACGGACTATGGGAAGGGGCCAACCTCATTAGGACTGATACTGGAGCATCATCTTTGGAAATAACTGCTTCTGGAAACTATTTCTGAGCTTCAGACAAAGCATGAGTCTTGGCAAGATGTTCAGCATGGAGGTTGCTCCTTCACCCATCCATGCTCCCTTGTGAAGTTGGTTCATACACAAGAGAGCAGGGAATAAAATCCTTTAGACAAGTCATGCTGCACTCAAAGCACCGTGATAATCCTACAGGTGTGCATTGGAGACAATTTGCTGAGGGCTGCTAGCCTAGGTGTTGTTCACAGGGGTTGTAACACCGGGCCAGAATAAATTGTGATGGGATAGGCTTGACCTGCAGAGTTTGGCAATTTCGTCAAAGACAGCAGACCAGGTAAAGGAGATGGGTTGTGCCAAATGTCTTGAAGTGAGAATGTCAGCCCTGTCCAGGTGCTTCATGGGGTCAAATTAATTGAAGGTAACTCAGCATTTTGACTTTGTTATTGGGGGATGTATCTTCTACATATCCACAATCATGTTGTTGACGATGATGATGATGATGATGATGGACAATGACAATGATGATGATGATGATGACTTGATTATCAGGATAACAATACAGATCTAAACCAAGGTCAGATTTTAGGAGATACTGACTAAGGTTTCAAATCCAGTGTCCTTTCCATTGCAATACTTTTCCTCTTTTCGTCATGTGCAATAAAGTCTGAAATTTCCTTTATAATTCATAGATGAATATATTAATAAATTAATCATTTCATAAAATAAATAGTGCAGGAATACTTTAGCGTGTACATGTTTCTTCTGAATGTCATATATTTTTCTATGTTACTTCAGCATTTTGATGGAGCTATCCAATCACATAGCTCCAGTCACATAGCTCATTTAAACCTTTTCATCATATCTGACTCTTGTTCATATCTTACCACAAATACTCCCCAAGGAATCTATCCAATGTTCTGGGATCCTTCTTCTAGATTTCTTGACATTACTGAGGTATCAATGGAACATACAGATTATCCATTAGTTTTCCCTCACTTGTTTTGGTCATCTCCCATGCACAAGTATTCAATGGAAATATTACATAGTGCATTTAGGCCCATCATGCATTCTTTGTTGGTCTTTGAGCAACCCATAACTTCAAGTCATTATAGACTATGGTATTACATGACTCATCAGCCCACATAGTATTATCAGAAGCATAGGAGAGAGACTGGACCTGTGATTTAACTGGTATAGAAAACTTCTTAGGTGAGGAAACTCCCTATAAAAATACAGATGGGCATTTTATCTGCAACTTAGCCCTAGAGAGTTACCTGGGGGCACTGAACGGTAAAGAAAATTTTATGGGGACACCCAGTCAATCTTGCTCAGACCCAAAGTTTGAAACCAGGTCTTCCTGACTTTGAGATGGGTACTCTAACAACTCTCTTTACTAGGTGGCGCCATAGTGCATATAGTGCTTCTCTCAGAGTCAGGAAGACCTGAAATCAAATCCAGCCTCAGATGCTTACTAGCTTTGTGACCCTGGGCAAGGCCCTTAACATTTTTTACCTCCATTTCCTCATCTGCAAAATGAACTGGAGAAAGAAATGACAAACCACTCCTGTATCTCTGCCTAAGAAATCCCAAATGGGGTCACAAAGAGTCAGATGACTAAACAACCAATCCTAGTCAGTCAGAACTTCAGACAAGTTACCAAAAGAATATTGGCATTAAAAGTGATGGACCGTTGTTTAAGGGAGAAACTTGACATCATTAGAGTACTGAACAATTTTCCAGCTGCAACCCAGCATATTCTCCACCTCCAGTTCAATTCTGGACCCAGCTCACTGTCCATCTCTGGTAACCATCCAAGATTTAAGTGCCCATGGACCAACTCTAAGAACTATCTATACAACCTACATGGACACCAGGCCATCTTCATCCTTGCTTTCCCCGGTTTAAATAGTCAGGTTGAGCCTTTCTGAATGATGTGTTTTTGTTTGTGTACTAAGAAATTTCTGCAGTGGTCTGGGACTTGATGCAACCAAGACAATATCATCTGCAAATAGAAGCATCTGGAGAACCTCGCCATCCTATGGATCACACGTTTTCCATTTGGACTCTGCTTTGGACAAGCTGTTTGACAGCCCCTGTGGTGAGCATATATTACCCTTGTTTCTGCCTTGCTTGATATTTCTAATCAGGGTCATCAACCAAAATTATCTCAGTTGCTATTCCTTTCAGTGCATCTTATATGATTTTATTTCCTGCATGTGAGGCACTTTGCTAGAGGAGAGACCTTGCAGCTATTGGGGTCATTAAAAGAGCAAACAAACACACACTAAAATTATACCTTTACTGTCTACCTCAATGACATGCTTTAAGCTAGAATTTATGCAATTTTGGGAGACAAATGCACATTATCATAGTGTGGATAGGTATAATTGTCATCATTCTAACAGTATGACAATAGTTTACTAAATCTATGTGGCATTTTATGATTATTAGGTTTTTTCTTATACATGGTCTCATTTTATCTCTACAACAATCCTATGAGAGAGAGATAGAGCAGATTTTAACTCCATTTCACAGATGAGGAAACTGAGATCTGTGGAAGTTAAGTGACTCCACTGTAAATGGCAGGGAGTTTAACTAAGGGTCGTCTGATCCGCGGAACTCTGCATCACCATAATGCTTGTCACTATTGTCATCCCCATCCTGATCTATAAGAAGAAAAATAATCAATACTGTGCAATGCTTGATGATCCAAAGAACCCTGGGAGGTCTTCTAGTCTGTCTTGTCAGAGACCACCCAACAAATTCACCATCAAGAAGTCCACAGTTTTTCCCTGAGTACTTGCCGCATACGCAAGATACAGGAGAAACGTAACACACAATTCCTACCCTAACGCTGGTTTGGGAGACAAGACTCATGTGTGAAACAACTTGTGAACAATACCAGACAGCAGACTTGAGACACACTTGGAGATAGGCTGCCTTCACTAGTGATGTTGTATAATGACTTCTCAATGCAATACCTTGTAACAAAACTCCACCAGAAAGTTGAGAAACATTAGCACTGCTGGTCAAGTAATTACCCATGGATACAACTGTTTATTTGTTGTTTTTTTTTTCAAATTAAGATCCAGGAGGAAAGAGAGTGGAGGGTATATTTTGGGAATAGGGAGTCTTATAGTTACACTGGAGCAAAGAAATTGTGGAGGGGGATAATAAATAATCTAGGGAAGATAAAATGGTACCTGATTGTGGAAAGCCTTGAATGATAAGCAAAAAATTTGAACCATGGCTACTGGGGATTCTCTGAAGCTTTTTGATCAAAAGAAGAACATGCGTAGAACTATGCAAAAGAAAATTAGGGTGGCAGAAGCAGAGAGGATAATAGGGAGAGTAAAGGTAGGAAGGACCATTAAAAGGCTTTTTGCTGTTGATCAGTCATTTTAGCATGTCTGACTCTTCATGACCCCACTTGGGGTTTCATTGGCAGAGAAACCTGAGTGGTTTGCTTCCTTCTCCAGTTCATTTTACAGATGAGAAAAGTGAGGCAAAGAGTGACTTGCCCAGGGTCACACAGCTAATAAATATCTGAGGCTGGATTTGAACTCAGCTCTTCCTGATTCCATGCCCAGCACTCTGTCTATATACCACCTAGTTGCCCCATTATGGGGCTAGGCTACTTCAATAACACAAATGGGTGGTCATGAGGACTTATACTGAAGGGTGGTCCTGGGACTAGAGAAGAGGTACAACAAATGGGGTATGTTTGTATTATCAAATGCTAATCCAATGTATTATCAATATTGTGAAGCAGAAACTAGAAACGCAGAGAAGAGAACACATGGATCTTTATGTGAAACAAGGCCCTGGCTAATGAGAGTCCAGTCCTGATGAGCATGTACAGAATTCTCTGCCACTTGGACTCTAGAGCATGAGTTTGTCTTCTATAATTGTTTTCTGTCTGTACGGTAAAGAGGAGCCTTTTGATTGACTGTGTCAACCCGAGTGTGCCTGCCTACCAAAACAATTACCAGCCAAACCCTCCTCCGTTTCTCTCTGAATTCAAGTGAGAAGGCAAACTGTTGTAAGTCTTTGGATAGGAGAGTCCATTCTCCACCTGGTCACCATGAAACTTTGAAGTCAATTCTGTCCCTGTTGTGTCTTTTCTTTCCTACCCTTTAAGTGAAAGAGAATTAGAGATAGAATGGTCTTGTGAGATGTAAAAGTTTGGAGGACCAGAGATCCAGTTGATAGGAGTCCATGTAAAAGTTAGGACACTCATAAAGACTAGACTCCAACTAGACATCCCCCTGTTATATGTGGAACCCTTGGACAAGATTCTGGGATGAAAGGTATGTACACTCAACTGCCTATAATTTTTCTCATATGGCTGCCTTGCATTGTTAGGGAATTTTCCATATATGGATGGGCACCTTTTCAAGTATTTTGTAAACCTCTTGAAGACGGGTCCCCAGTCCAGTGCCTTGAACATTGTAAACACACTCACTAACAGCTCATCCATTGCAATAGCCTTAGGCATCATAGTCGGTTCTGAACTGGCAGCTCCCAAATGTTCTATCCCCTACTGAGCTGAGGTTTTCTTCTCCTAGCTCTCATCAAATGTTCCCTCTCTGCCAAAATGCTTCCTTACCTCTTCATTCTTTAGTCTTCACCACAGCTTGCTCAGATAAGAGAAGGAGTTCTTTGGTGCGTATTCATCAGTGTCTGTTTGCACAGGGAAAGCAATGAACAGGGTGACTTTTCCAGACAAAAAGACACTCAGCCTGTCAGGGACTGATCAGGCGTTAGTACAGAAGGCATGGTCCCTTAGGTCTGTCTCTACATCCAGGGAGCCCTGCTCTCTATCTATCTGAGATGATTTTCTTTCATAGGGAAAGGAGAGAAAAGAGTTCAAGGAAAAACACTTTTCTTCACTAAGCCTTGTTTTAGACCCATGAGAAAAAATTGCATTCATCTTTGTGGAGAAGGAGAAAAAAGGCATTAGGAACAGAAACATTGGCAGCCTCTGACTTTCCTGAGAAAAGACTTTTCTTCTTACAAAACAAACAGGCTATAATAAATATTCCCTTGGAGAGTCGAGTCTATTAAAAAAATACTGTTTAATATATTTATTTCATTTGAACCATGACTCATTGCTTCTCTGAAGTCTATTTTTAGGTTTTGCTTCTTCATTGTATTTTTCCTCACTTTAAGACTACGACAATGTATCTGAGCGACAGTAATCACCTCGATGCTGAAATGTCACTTCTTGTTTGGAAAGAAATACTGTATGTGGCTTAATGCTTACACAATGTTATGGTAAAAAAACAGCATCGCTTCCTTTCCCCTCCAAAATCAAATCAAAACCAAACCAAACCCTCCCAAAGTGATTAGAATTCTCCCCTTTCTCTTTTCTACCCCCTGGCTTCCTGGGCTCTGGGCTCAGCTAAAATCCCTCCTTCTATCAGAAGCCTTTGCCAGATAGCTTCAATGTTAGTGCCTGCCTCTTGAGATTGTCTGCAGACATGTTGTCTGTACTTAGTTGTTGGCATCTTGTCTCCCCCATTAGATTGTAAGCTTTTTGAAGGCAGGGACTGTTTTTGCCTTCCCTTGTATCTCCAGCACTTAGGTTGACACATATTAGGAGCTTAATAAATGTTGGTTCCATTGACTTAACAATTCACCCCAATTCTGGAGTCTAGGAATGTCAGAAAGAATGACACTAACGAAGAAAGCCCCAATAACTTTATGAATACTTATTGAGTGTGTACTATGGTGAGGCACTAGAAAAACAAACCTCATCACTGGAGGAAACTATGAGGTTAAACATTGGTAGTATAACTGTGTTATTATAGTCACTTTGTTTTGCCTACTATAAGTGTTTAAACCTTCCAATCTTGGGTACTGTTTTCTTGTTGGTCAGCTGTGTCTGCCTCTTCATGATCCCATTTGGATTTTTCTTGGTAAAGATAGTGGTTTGCCACTTCATTTTCTAGCTCATTTGATAGATGAGGAAACTTGTGACTTAAGTGACTTGCCCAGGATCCCACAGGTAGTAAGTTTCTGAAGCCAGATCTGAACTCAGGAAGATGAGTCTTCCTGCCTCCAGGCCCAGGGCTCTAACCACTATGCAGCCTAGCTACTTGTTCCCTCCTCCCTTTAAAAAGTAAAATTTTCCTTTGAAATGTATGCAGAAGGCCCCCACCTAAATGCTCTCAATTTAAGTGGGCATGCCTTTTTCTCCCTAGCCCTGCTTTTAGGGTTGTATATTTAAAAGGAATGAATCCAGTAATATCTGGGGCATGTTCCATCTCAGAATTTTTTCCCCTAAAGTGCTATGAATGCTTTATGACATTTCTCCCTCACTCTCAACACACACACACACACACACACACACACACACACACACACACACACACATACCTTCACCACCACCCCCACCACCACCACCACACTTTGCTTCTCTTGGGTCAGCCCTCAGTTAAGTCCTGCTGAACAGTTTATCTTTTGGTTTTGAATGATGAATTTTTGCTCTCCTCTCTCTCCTATCTTTCTGTACCTTACACAAAATACATCAAACAGCTTGGATTTTTGTTGGCCAACATGTTTATTACATTTGAATTGCTTGGAAGCTAAAGGTAGTTTAAGGAAAGAAATCAGACCTTCCAGAGCCCTGGTTGCTTATTATTCAGCCTAGAAATCTTAAGAGGATGAATGGAAATGTTGATGGAATGGGGGAGCAGAAAGTGAACTGATAGCACATAGAACATTTAACCCTACCCTGGCCTGCTCCATGGAGGAAAGAGAGAGGAAGAAGTCATCCCAATCTCTCCTCTGAACTCACACTTGATCAACAATGCCCAGTTCAGGCCATGATCCACCATCAAATCTACCCCATGTTCTGAATCTCCCCCTTTCATTTTTTCATGCCAGATCCTCCAGCACCTTCTGCCTTGGTTGTCACTTCCTCCTTCTTCCCCTAAGCCTTTTCAAGATAAAAATCAGGGCAGATCTCAGGACTTGGGATTTGAGGTATACCATACTTCCAGCCAGTCAGTCGCCTCAATCAAGTCTCTGTTTACTGTGGTATGACCAAAGTCAGGTTACACAATAATAAATAAGCAAACCTTAATTTCAAAGATCTTAAAATCCAGTAAAGTTGTTGACTGCTCTTTACTCCTATGTTTTCATATTGCCTATTAGAAATACATAGATGTGAGAAGTACTAAATTCCTGGACTGGGTAATAATTATAGTTTGACAAGAGTTTAAAGGATTGTGGGTGTACCCTGTCCAAAGGTGCTAGGATTACTTTATATTGGGAATGAGTAAGAGAGCTAAACCCAAGTTTGAGTGTTACAATATGATGGACTAGGAAAAAAAGTAAATCATAGAGCATACATCCAAAGGATGTTAAGACAGAAATAAAAGTGTCAAATAGTACAAAATCATTAATGCAGCACTTTTTGCAGTTGCTAAAAACTAAAAACAAACTGGGTGCCCATTGATTGGGAAATTGTTAAAAGCAATGATCACATTTCTTCATATTGCTGTTAGTTTGAATTTCTCCATTTAAGAACTGTCTCTTAAATAAACTTTGAACACTTATCTATTGGGGAATAGGCCTTGTTCTTGTATATTTGTCCCTTTTAAAAATGATATTTTGAATATTAAATTTTTATCAGAGAAACTTTCCGTGAAGATTTCTCCCAGCTATCTCCCTTCTAATTCTACCTATATTAACTTGTTTATGCAAAAGTTTTTCAGTTTTACATAACAAACTTATCTACTTTACATTTTGACTACATAATATTCTCTCTCAAACTATAGATGTGAGTTATCTCATTTCCTTATCCTGTAATTTTATTATGAAATGACCTTTTATATTTTTTCATGTATTCATTTATAGTTTATTGTGGTATATTAGTACAAGGTAATTGTGTAAATCTAATTTCTGCCAGATTTCTTCACATTTTTCCACAACTTCGCCACCGCACACACAAAAGATTGGCAAAGATGACAAAAGAAAGAAATAGCAATTATTACAGGGATTGTAAGAGAATGTGCACATTAATGCACTATGGTGGAGTTGTATTAGTTCAACCATCCTGGAAAATAATTTGCAACTATACCTCCAAAATTTCTATACTGCATGCTACATACTTTGACCCAATGATTCTGCTAGTAGACATGTACCCCCAAGCAAGTCAAGGAGAGAGTGAAAAGATCCATCCATACAAAAATGTTTATAGTAGCATTTTTTTTGTATTAGCAAAGAACTGGAAAGAAACTACCCATCATTTTGGGGATGGCTCAATAGATTTTGACCTATGAATGCAATGGAAATGTTATACCATAAGAATGTACAGATAGTAAAGATTCAGAGATACATGGGAAATTTTGTAGGAACTAGTGCTAAGCGAAATAAATAGAATCAGGAGAACAAATAGCGCTATGGCAACACTATAATATCAAGGGAAACATCTCTGAAAGACTTCAGAACTCTTTTGAATGCATCAAACAATAGTAACTTCAAAAGACAAATGATGAAACATAACTGTTACTTCTTTTTTAAAAGGTAATGGGCTAGAGATGCAGAATGAGATGTGAATCCTTGCACATGGCCAACATGTTTCTTTGCTTTGCTGGCCTCTACATATTTGTTAGAAGTAAGTTTCTAATGGGAAGGGTGGCTGTAGGTTAGTGGGTATTGATAGACTTGTCAAAATAAATCAATAAAACATTTTTAAATGTACAGAAGAAAACAATAAAGGGAAGGACATAATCAAAGAGGAGCCATTTTGGTGCTGTCCTGTTAAATTTAATGTTATATATGTGTATATTTCTTAAAAATAAAATTATATATATATATGTTAATAATTTAGTTTCTTATACAAGTCTCTTCCTTGTGTTTGCTGATGATCATTCAGTTCAAAGTAAAAAGGAAAATTTAATTTAAAAGAATAAATTATTGCTTAGGAAAGCAATGGAATGCTTTCCATAAGAAATGACAAGCATAAGAAATTAAGGGAAACATGGGAAGGCTCATAAGAATTGATGGAGAATGAAGAAAATGAGCCAAAAGAACATTTGCAAGGACTTCGATAATGTAAATGAAGACAGCAGAACCAGGCAGCTTGTGAACTCAGACTAATTGCAATGAACAATTTTGCTTCTGGAGAGATGAAATGCAGTGCTCGGCAAATGGAAGGCACTTAGTAAAGGCTTGTCCATTGATCCACTGAGCACACTTTCTCCCTCTTAGTTAAAAGGTGGGTAACTGTGCATGTAGGAGTTGCACATACTGTCAAATGCAACTGCCTTATCAGTTGGTTTTCTTTTATTGCATTTACTTGTTGCAAGGAAGGTATCAATGAAGGAGGGGGATGTATACTTAGAAATTACTGTGATGTTAAAAAACAAACTATCAAAGCTTAGAGTTGAGGTTTGGCACTGAAAAAGGAATGAAATGTAGAAAAATTGGAAAGCATTGATTTATACTTTGACCCTATGTCAAGCTGAGTAACAGATAGCAGCTATAATTTACCTTTTCTATAGATAGTGATATGACTCCACTGAAAGGAAGGAAGGAAAGAAGGAAGGAAGGAAGGAAGGAAAGAAGGAAGGAAGGAAGGAAGGAAGGGAGGAAGGAAGGAAGGAAGGAAGGAAGGAAGGGAGGAAGAAAGGGAGGGAGGGAGGAAGGAAGGAAGACAGGAAGGAAGGAACGAAGAAAGGAAGGAAGGAAGGAAGGAAGGAAGGAAGGAAGGAAGGAAGGAAGGAAGGGAGGGAGGGAGGGAGGAAGGAAGGAAGGAAGGGAGGAAGGAAGAGAGGAAGGAAGGAAGGAAGAAAGGAAGGAAGGAAGGGAGGAAAGAAGGAAGGAAGGAAGAAAGGAAGGAAGGAAGGAAGAAAGGGAGGAAGAAAGGGAGGGAGGGAGGAAGGAAGGAGGGAAGGAAGGAAGGAAGGAAGGAAGGAAGGAAGGAAGGAAGGAAGGAAGGGAGGGAGGGAGGGAGGGAGGAAGGAAGGAAGAAAGGAAGGAAGTTTCTCTTTTTGGATCTCTTGCAGGTGGTGATCGATGGATTCTTTCAATACTTATTTTGCCCTCTGGTTCTAGAATGTCAGGGCAGTTTTCCTTGATAATTTCATGGAAGATGATGTCTAGGCTCTTTTTTTGATCATGACTTTCAGGTAGTCCCATAATTTTTAAATTGTCTCCCCTGGATCTATTTTCCAGGTCAGTTGTTTTTCCCATGAGATATTTCACATTCTCTTCCATTTTTTCGTTCTTTTGGTTTTGTTCGGTGATTTCTTGGTTTCTCATAAAGTCATTAGACTCCATCTGTTCCATTCTAATTTTGAGAGAACTATTAAATTCAGTGAGCTTTTGAGCCTCTTTTTCCATTTGGCTAATTCTGCTTTTGAAAGCATTCATCTCCTCATTGGCTTTTTGAACCTCCTTTGCCAATTGAGTGAGCCTATTTTTCCAGGTGTTAATTTCCTCAGCATTTTTTTGGGTCTCCTTTACCAAGGTATTGACCCGTTTTTCATACTTTCCTTGCATCTCTGTCATTTCTCTTCCCAGTTTTTCCTCCACCTGTCTAACTTGCTTTTCAAAATCCTTTTTGAGCTCTTCCAGGGCCTCAGCCCACCCAACACCCCCCTGGGGTGTCTGGGGTACTGAGGCCCCGCCCTCCACGTCTTTCCCTGATGGCAAGGATACGTCCTCATCGTCAGATCCGAAGGTCGGGATCATTTGCTTTTGTTGGAAAAAACTCTCTAAAGTCTTATTTTTCTTCCCTTTTCTAGGCATTTTCCCAGCCAGTTACTTGACTTCTGAGATTTCTTTCCACCCCCGCCTGGATCCGCCCAGCTAGTGCTTGGCCTCTGAGATTTAAATGGACTTTCCTCCTGCCGGCTGTCAATCAGTGAGCTTTAGTTCAGGTGCTGGGGTGGGGGCAGGGCTGCCTCCCAGGCTCAGTTCCCTCAGGGGCTTTATGTAGAGACTTTCAGGGATGGAGCGGGTGGGGGCGGGGTGGGGGGCCCTGCCTCCCAGGCTCAGTTCCTTCAGGGGCTTTAAGCAGAAGCCTTCAGTAATAGAGCGGGGTGGGGGCAGGGCCGTCTCCCAGGCTCAGCTCCGTCAGGTTTTATGCAGGAATCTTCTGTAATGAAGATCCTGCCTGCTGCTGGGGGATTCCTGAGTCCTGGGCCGCTGCCGCCTCAGCCGCCGCCCACACCTCTGCCTCCGCCGATTCCTGCCCCCGTCTCTGCCGCCGCCGCTGCTTCCTCCCGAGGGGGCCCGAGTCATGGAGACGCTCCGCTCCCCTCCTCCAGCCCTGCCTTCTCTCTCACTGACCTGTAGCTTCTGTGGGTGGAGGGACTTTCCCGGCTGCCGGAGCTTCCGTCTCTGAAGCCTACTCGGATCAGCTTCTCTGGGGTCGCGGCCAGGGCAGCGCTGGGGGTGGGGTCCACTTTCCGGAGTGCGACAGACCCTGTGGATGGGTCTCCAGGGCTCCCTGGAACGGAAATCTCTTCCACTCCGTTTCTGCACACCTTGTATTGACCCAGAAGTTATGGGGGTCTCTTTTTACATTAATTCTATGGGCTTTGGTTTCGGAGCTTGTAAACGTGCGTCCTTCTACTCCGCCATCTTGGCTCCGCCTCCGAAGAAAGGAAGGAAGGAAGGAAGAAAGGAAGGAAGGAAGAGAGGAAGGAAGGAAGGAAGAGAGGAAGGAAGGAAGAGAGGGAGGGAGGGAGGAAGGAAGAAAGGAAGGAAGGAAGGAAGGAAGGAAGGAAGGAAGGAAGGAAGGAAGGAAGGGAGGGAGGAAGGAAGGGAGAGAGGGAGGAAGGAAGGAAGAAAGGAAGGAAGGAAGGAAGGAAGGAAGGAAGGAAGGAAGGAAGGAAGGAAGGGAGGGAGGGAGGAAGGAAGGAAGGGAGGAAGAGAGGAAGGAAGGAAGGAAGGAAGGAAGGGAGGGAGGGAGGGAGGAAATGAGGAAGGAAGGAAGGGAGGAAGGAAGGAAGGGAGGAAGAGAGGAAGGAAGGAAGGGAGGGAGGGAGGAAATGAGGAAGGAAGGAAGGAAGGAAGGAAGGAAGGAAGGAAGGAAGGAAGGAAGGAAGGAAGGAAGGAAGGAAGGAAAACTAATATGCAGCAAAATATTTACCAGAAAACTTTTTGTGGTAGCAAAAAAAGCTGTCAGCAAAGTAGATATCCCAGTAATTGGTGAATGACTAAATAAATGATGACTAATTCATGTAATAAAATATTATCACATCAAAAGAAAAAAATTAATATGAAAAATTAAGACAAGTCTCAGAAAAACTCATAAGAACCTAAGGAGAATTAAGTAAATGGAAGCTGGAAAATAATGTACATAATAACTACCACAATGTAAATAAAGAACAAACCAAAAATGTTGTGTAATTATGATGAATAAATTTGTCCTCAAAAGATAAGAAAGTGCATCCCTCTCCCTTCTTTACAAAGATGGAAGACAATAAGTAAGAAACATTGCATATGTGGTCAGACTCAGCTGATATGGTGGTCAGTACTGGTGAGTTGTTTTTTTTCCTCTTTTAAAAAAATTATTTGTTACATGAAGTGTCTCTCTGTGTGGAGAGAAACAGGAATTGTACTTGGAAATGAAGGTGATGTCCAAAAGAAATAAAAAATCAAAACTGTTTTTAAAATTGATACCCTTTTGTGGGTGGGTGGGAGATTCCCCAATACAAGTATTAACTCATTAAAAGCTAGGGTGAGGAGCATTATAATGGCTCCCCAGGGCCACATGTTTCCTTCCTCTTCAGATTTAGTTTAAGCAAAAAGTTATGAGTTAATTCATAATAGCTTCAAGCCCCCAGTTAGGAAAATTCCTAAGATTTGGGCAGAAGTTGATCTCTCTGCCTAAGTTTATATTTATATTTTTAATTAATCCTTGACTGATTTGAAACAAATTCAATTTAGAGAAAACATTTGAGTAATGAAACAACAGATTATATTCTAGTGTCTGTGGGCAAGCAGATGCCAAGAGGGAAAGTGGAGGAAAGAACTGCCTTTTCTTGTGACTTCTCACAGCCTGGGTCTTCTTCTATGAGATGCTGTTAGGGCTAATGACCCTCCTCAATATCTTCATTTTCTGTCACAGCACTGTCTTATCTTTGTTTCTCAGATATATACTAAAAAGCCACTACTCTCTGAAATTCCTCTCCCTCCTCAGAGCATTAATTATTTATAAATGATCCCCAGAGCCATGATCAAATTTTCCAGTTTATTGGGACAAATTTCCTGTCTAGAGGCATCTTGCCACTGGCTTTCAAAGACTTTTCATACTTAGTATAAGACCTTTGGATTGATTGATTGAATAATGCTCTCATCTAGTTAAGGTAACAGTACTAAAATGGGTTGGGTGGTTTTAACCCACTCTTAAAATATTCTTAGATATATCGCTGGCTTTGTGCTGGCTAGAGAATGATATGCTAGACAAGGATTCATTCTCTGATTTTAGGTGAGTGTATTACATTTTTGTT